>CM076974.1:48237171-48419249 GCA_039105355.1 Benthosema pterotum
AAGCTCATAGCGCGCCACTCGGTGGCGCGCTATGAGCTTGTAGATCTGCTATTTTTCAATAGCTAAAACATAACGCTTAGAACGCTAAAATGCGTGCTATGAGCTCCGCGTCCCCCCTCCACTATACACAGCTGTTTATGTGTTGATAACATTCGTAGCCGGGTGTGGGGGGGTGGCGTGGGGGTCCACAGACACCCAGCCAGACCGTTGGTTGCAGCAGCAGACAGTGTGTTGCCTCAGCTCTCACCCCAGATCTCTCTGTCTCTCTGTCTGTGTTGCATCAGCACTGTCTATCTGTAGCAGGGCAGAACACACACACACACAACACACACACACACACACACACACACACACACACACACACACCACACACACACACACACACACACACACACCACAGACAGTGGTCTAAATCTATAGTGGTCACTCAGTGTTAGTCACTATATTACTAAGGAGAGAAACATCTTTACTTTACTCATGACTCCTTACATCTCATCTGCACTGCCAGGGATGCGAGTGATGACATTTTATTAGAAAGCTTTTCATATGTTTTGAGCATGATTTTGTCGTCCCAAACCCTTTTTATTGGCTGGTATCTACGCTGTTGGACTCATTGGCATCTATCTATCTATATATACAGTACATATAGTATATATAGCACCTGGCATCCATCACATTTACCGGGTATTGCTTAAAACCTTTATATACTTGACCTGAATTGACTTTGTAATCGGTCCTGTGTGTGTGTGTGTGTGTGTGTGTGTGTGTGTGTGTGTGTGTGTGTGTGTGTGTGTGTGTGTGTGTGTGAGACAGAGAGGGAGAGAGCTCTGTACAATGTTGGCAGATGTCAGTGTGAGTATTACGTGTGTGTGTGTGTGTGTGTGCGTGTGTGTGTGTGTGTGTGTGTGTGTGTGTGTGTGTGTGTGTGTGTGTGTGTGTGTGTGTGTGTGTGCGTGTGCGTGTGCGTGTGTGTGTGTGTTTGGTCATGGGGGGGATGGGGGAGGCGGTTTGCTTCAGACGGTATACGTGCGAGACGCTTCATGCGGCTAATCCCATTCTCTCAGTCAGTTGTAGAGCAGATCAGAGCGGAGCAGCTCACATGCATGTGTCACACACACACACACACACACACACACACACACACACACACACACACGGTTCACACGAGGTGAGCACCACAGATGATGATGATGATGACGATTACTCACAAGCGTGTAGTTCAGTAGTATCTCCGTCTGTCTATCTGTCTGTCCCTCCCTCCCGCGCGCGCGCACACACACACACACACACACACACACACACACACACACACACACACACACACACACACATACACACACACGGCCTCCAGAAAGCCTAACCCTCTTGTCAGATTGTGACTTGGCCACGTGCTGTAGTGATGGTAGTAGTAGTAAGTTTTGTTTAGTGATTTTCTTTTCCTTTTGTTGTTGCACCATCATTCCTGTTTCTTTTCTTTTTTTTTCCAAATACCCACATCTGTCTTAATCCATGAGCCAAACAGGGGCGGATCTAGGAAATGTTACATCCGCCGCTCTGGAGCCAAAGCTCCAAAATTGGAATCTTAATGCCCTGCTACACTAGCAATATTTTGATCAATATCAACTAGCAATGTCAACATCAACGGGCAACATGATGAGACACATGGCAACAGGCAACACCTCCCATTAAAAGGGGAATCCCACCCATTTTCATTTTTTTTTTCCTGAGAGAGTACAAATGTGAACCAAATGGACCCTAGCGGGTCCATTTGGTTCCATTTGTACACTCTCAGAAAAAAAAGAAGGCTTAGTTTGCATTGAATCATTTTCACCCAACTGCCACCCAACTCAAAATGTTCATTTAGCGGAATAAAAGTTACAAAATCCTTGTTTTGTCCACCGCCGTGAAGCAGCAGCAGCAGACATGGTTTCAGTGGGAGTCTGGGAGAAAGGATCAGGTGATGCCAAGGAGGGCTGTGATTGGAGGATTCCTAAATGTTGACCAGTAGAGGGCGCTAATGATCTGACTTTTCTGAACAACCAGGAGTTGATCATTTTCTATAGAAAGGTGAAAAGTCAACGTTGATAGTTGACGTTGCTTGTTGATGTTGCTCAAAACATTGCTAGGTGTATCAGGGCCCTTAAAGGGATATTCCACTTTCAAAAAAAAACAAAAAACTTTTGGTCGTTTTATGGTCTCCTCAGTCTCAGGTGAACACACCAGACAGTTTGTACGTTACTCCTTAGGAAGCGTATCCGCTTCCTATACAAACCCATTATAACTTAAAACTCCATTTTAACCATGACATCTTTTCTTTATCTGGTGACTGATATCGTCCCTCTAATATGTGAGCGGGGGTGCACCCATACTGGTGCACCCCTAGTTAAAAGAGGGTTAAAGTCCATATGTCCACAACAATAAATCTAGTGTGTTTCAGAACTCAGAAGAAGCGTGAAGGGAGAGGTGTGCACGTGTTTCCCATAACATAACACCACCCTGTCATGACCGCATGTGCTGCACATTACATACAGAACAGATAAAAGCACATCCATGGCGCGCGCACACACACACACACACACACACACACACACACACACACACACACACACACACACACACACACACCACACACACACACACACACACACACAACACATACACACCCTCCTCCACACTTTCCTCCCTTCTTCACGATGTGAAACATATTAAATACAATGCGTGGGAACGCACAGCGCATTGGCCCAGGATCACTTTAGGACTTTCAAACTGTTCTGATTGCAATGCGAAATGCATTCCATAGTTTTCGGGGGACAGAAGGAGGGAGAAGAGTATGTGGGTGTGTGTGGAGCGTCCGTTGTCAGGCGTATTTAGCTCATTTACCGCGCGTTCGTTGTTTTCTGCTATATATGCCACGGCTCAAGCTATTGCATCCGGTAAAAAACTCTTATTTTGAAGCGCCAGATCTCTTAAACAGGATGTGCGATGACGTCATGCTGTTTCTGGTGTCTTGACTAACCTGTCCTCTCACGATCTGAGCAAAAAGTTCCGGGTCAAAAGTCAGGAAGTGACGTCTAGCCCTAGTGGATCTACCCGTGTGCCCACGACATTCAGGGGGTGATTCTCAGGAGAGGCTTTTGAATGCATTGGATTGAATGGGTGCGAATGGGACAAAAAAAATGTCCCATTCGCCCATTCTGTCCCAAATGAAAGTCAGCCACGGGATCTTTATCAGACGATGCGCTTGGACTAATAGATGGATTAAAGAATGAAATCTACATTTTGTCGTGTTCTGCGCCTTTGTCGTGTTCGGCGAGCATTGCCCCACGGTAAGAACACGACGAGCGCGTGATCGGCGATAAAACTATTAACAAGGGTACTTCCAGCTTCAAGTTGGATTACTCTTCACTTCAGACACCAGATACCGGTACATACAGTATATGTATCCAGTACATACAGTTTTTCAGGGTTTATAGTTAACTGGTGGCTTGTTTCTCCCTGCAGTAATCTAGCCAACGCAGTGGGCAGCGTGCTGGGATGAAGTCTGTTTTTGTGTGTGGCGTGCTGCTGCTGCTGGTGAGATGATTATAGTCCCAGCCAGGGGGCGGATCTAGGCATGGGCATAGGGGGGGCAATGCCCCCTAAATACTACTACTACTGCTACTACTAACTATAACTACAGCTGTGTCACGAACACTAAACCAACAGCATTTCATCATTGAAAACAGAAAACTCTCTGAGTCAGACCTTTAGCTTTATGAATGCTGCGTGTCTGTTGCAACTTCAACAACAACTGATGTTATTATTGATGCTTTACTTGACTAGTAAAAGTCCTGCAACAGAAGATAGTATGGGAGCGATTTCTTCAAACAAAAATGGTATGGGGGCGGCTTCATTGCCCGTGACACGAAGCGACACAGGCGATGAAGCCGCCCTCCATACCATTTTTTGCCCCTCCCAATTGGGAAATGTTACATCCGCCCCTGAGTCCAGCCATGCTGACTCACCTGGACTGGACTGATACAGCAGCTGAGTCATCACCCACACTCTGTCTTCACTTCTTCTACTCCTATTCCATCTCTCTCTCTCTCTCTCTCTCTCTCTCTCTCTCTCTCTCTCTCTCTCTCTCTCTCTCTCTCTCTCGTGACCTATAGGGGATGGCCGATGCTTAACTGTTTGTTTGCAGGGGGGGGGGGGGGGGTGCATTCGTGCGTGCGCGCCGTATTTAGGACCATATCTGAGCCCATTGTGGCAATCGGCGGCCACTAAACTGTGTGTGTGTGTGTGTGTGTGTGTGTGTGTGTGTGTGTGTGTGTCATGGTGGAATAGCTGGTTTGTTTTGGTCTGGGCAGGAAGTGACACTTCCTGGACCGGAAATGTGGTACCCGGACCACTGGTTGAAAACAACAGATATGTAAAGCACAACAAATCGCCTTGTGGTTGAATGAAATGTTCCTTATAAATAACCTGTCTCTCTCTCTCTCTCTCTCTCTCTCTCTCTCTCTCTCTCTCTCTCTCTCTCTCTCTCTCTCTCTCTCTTCTCTCTCTCTCTCTCTCTGTCTGTCTCTCTCTCTCTCAGGGGTCCCACATGGCGGTGCTGTGAATGGCAGAGGCGGTGGGTCCCAGATGGACGACGCCCGTGCCACCGTGGCCACCGACGACGACGATGAGGCAGAGGAAGTCCAACACAACAGCCCCGCCGTGGCAGCGGAGGCAGCGGAGGCACTGTTCTGGCCAGCGGCGTCCCACGGCAGCCGGCGAGTCCAGCAGCGCCCCTGGCGCCAGTTCGTACGGACGTGGGCGGTGTTGGTGGGGCCGTAGGTAGCGTGCTTCCTGGTTCCCAGCATGCCGCTGTGTCTCTGCGTGGCGCCGGTGGCACCGCCGCCGCTGCCGACGGGAGGCTGGCTCGGCCCAACGGCGCCAACGTGAACCGCCACGCCCACGCCAAGACTGGAGGATCCCTGAAAACTCCACCACACGGTACGATGGATGGTAACATACTATAATGTTGCCTTAATAGTTAGAAACAGTTTAGAATAAAGTTAGAATGGAACAGTGGTTAGTGCTGTCTCCTCACAGCTAGAAGGTCCTGGGTTCGATTCCCGCTAGGGCGCTGTGCTGTGGGTGCTGCCGGCGTGTCTGCTGCTCCTCGCGTCATCAGCCCATACCCAGGCGGGGTTGGCGAAAGGGCCTTTCTGTGTGGAGTTTGCATGTTCTCCCCGTGTCCCCTAGTGAGGGTATCTACCCCTAGGGTAGATAGATACCCTCACAAAAAACATGCAGTAATCCTGGGCTCTAAACTACCTCCCCCTGGCCAGCCTGATGGAGGGGACAGGAACTGGTTGGAATAACGTGTTCCTTCCACGTGCTACGTCCAACCAGGAAACTCCCCCCTGTCAGGTGAAAAGAAGGCAGCTTGGACTCCTCATGCACTGAAGGAAGCATGAGGCCAGTCCGCTGCCTCCTCAGGTTGACGAAGGATGTGTAGAGCCCCGGATCACATTAGGAACTGGCACTGGGTTGACAAAATGGGTTACAAAATCGAGGAATATTTTTTTTTTAATTTATTTTTTTAATGAAACCTTTAAAAATCTTGTGCAGCCCTGCAGAGTGACGGCTCCCTCCCTCCAGACACCAACGTTCCTCTGAAGAAGAAGATCAAGCTGGAGGAGCCGTGGGAGTGGACCTCCACCCCCACGGACCACCAGGTCCGAGGAGAGGAGGAGGATGAGGATGAGGAGGTGTGTGAGGAGGACGACCCTCTGTCCATGCTGGCAGCTGTGGTCTGCCTGTCCATCACCCAGAGGAAGGGTCTGGAGCAGAAGCTGCTGTTAGGCTCCTCCCCCTCCTCCTCTGTGAAGGCGGAGCCTCAGGAGAGGCCGCTCGGCGCCATCAAGGCGGAGCTGAAACAGGTGAATGTGGAGCCAATCAAAATCAAAATAGGACCCTTAGTTGCTTTTATCCAATAGCAGTGCCTTTCAACCATTTTCATACCAGGGCCCACTATTTACTGTATTCTTCATTTTAACCAAGGGCCACCATTTGAGTTTAGTCTCTCTGACACAAAACCAAGGATTTTGTCCAAAATTTAGAAAAAGATAACTGGCAAAACGTTGGTCAAAATAACAATTCTACATTTTCTATGTGTGGTACTGCATATTTTGACATGACTGCCAGTGGCGTTAGGCTGGTGAATGTGGAGCCGGGTCAGGTTTTTTGTCCACAATTTAGGAGAGATAAACTGGCTAAACGTTGGTCAAAATAACAATTCTTCTACATTTTCTAATTGTTTAGATTGTTGAAAATGAAGTAATTCAGATGTTTAAATATAATTTAACTCTTGAGAGCGTAACATAAAACTAAACGGAGCCTTACGGGTCCAGCTGCCTAGCTTCGACACCCAGGCTTTCGTTTTCATTAAGAATAGTTATCTGGTTAGGATGCCTCCCGAGCATCTCCCTAGGTGAGGTCCTCGAGGCACGTTCCACTGGGAGGAGACCTCCGGCTTTGGATCGTCTCGGCATCCCCCAGGAGGAGGTCGCTAATGTCTCTCGGGACAGGGAAGTCTGGAGCTCTCTAGTGGAGCTGTTGCCCCCGTGACCTGACCTCGGATAAGCAGATAAGAGTAGTGCGACGGGCATCTAAAATCATAGGATGTAGCCTCCCTACACTTTCCTCACTCTTCAACACTAGAATAATCAGGAAAGCAAACAAAATAATAACTGATAATTCCCACCCCGCACACCACCTCTTCAATCTCCTACCATCAGGCAGGAGGTACAGAAGTATTAATTGCTCAACATCTCGCTTCAGAGATAGCACTTACCCTGTAGCTATTAGACACTTAAACTTGTCTCGTTAGTTTACAGTTGTAATGATGCATGTATGTAACAACATGCAATGCATATAGCACTTTAAAATTGTGTAATTTCTATGCTGCTGGTCTTTGCACTGTACTGTCTTCTTGTTGTCTTCTGTATGTATGTTGTCTGTATATGTTGAGCATGAATCGAGACAAATTCCTATCAACATCTGTTGACATGGCAATAAAGTTCTTGAATCTTGAATCAGATTAAGATGGATGGATGGATGGATGGATATTAATGCCTTTCCTAATGGGTATCATACTTGTCTCAGGTGAAAGTGGAGCCAGGCGTGGTCTCGCTGCCCAGCGTTCGCTCCCTGGCAGAACAGAGGAACCTGAGCTTCGACCAGGCCATCGCCATCGAGGCTCTGACCCAGCTGGCGGCCGTCCCGCCGCCCTGCGGCCGCCCCCTGACCCCTGCCGCCGCCGCCGTGGTGGTCAAAGCGGAGGGCGGTGGCGGTAACGGCCCCCTGGCCACCTCCAACACCAACGTGCCGCCACCCCCCACCACACCCAACGAAACCAAACCTGTGCTGTCGCCGGGCGGAGGCATCGTCCGCTGCAACAAGGTATTTAAAACATTATGTATAGGTATAAAACAGTATCAAACATAGACAGAAAACAAAATAAAACATTCTACTATAAACATCTCCTTATTCCTCTTTAGATCTGAACGTAAATCTGCTGATTGTTAGCTATTGTACTCAAATACTCAATCCCCTCGAAAGTGATTCCTAATATTCCTTTGCATTACAGCCCAGGCTATTATTTTGTAATCTACGGTATGCTTATTTCGTTTTTGTTGTTTTATTTCCTTGTTTTGTACCAGGGAAACAGTACAGACACAGTAAGTACAGATGACCAACATACCGACATAGAATCTACAGCTAGTAGACCTCAGCTTACCAATGATGCGAATTGCGCAATAAACTCGTTAGAAGAATCACACTAGACTATTTTTTAATTGAAATTATGTAACGTCGATACCGTTACTAAGCGGTCCGTTGCGCTGTTATGCTTTGATATTTTTCATGCATGCAATCTCGGGGTAGACTGCGAAGAACGGTCACTCTGCTTGTCTGCAGTGTGTAGCCCTACACACACACACACAACACACACACACACACACAAGGCTGCAAACGTCGCCCGTCAAAACAACGTGTTTGTGTTGACAGGAGCGATGGTTGCGACATTGAGGGGGGCAATGAAACGGCCTGGTACACACGTGAGCCCACAGACTCCAAAGCATTCCGTAACTTCCGTCCCCATTCGTTTTCCCATTCAAGAAGAAGTCTATGTAGAAGAGCCGCCATTAAACCGGCCCATAAAGTGAACAACGTAACTGTTTGTACTCTGTGCCTGATTGTTATAGATGTGCCAAAACACACCCACGGGCAAAAAATAAATTAAGAATAATATAATATTATATAATATGGCAAAAACCTGGCAAAAACGGCAGGCTATAGTACACGGTCTTGAGCAACATACAATAGTACGCCGTTTTTCATCATTTTGAGGATTTTTAAGGATTTTTGGAAAAGATCGAAATCGAGAACAAACGACTTAGTTTAGTATGTCATTTTTCGTTGTTTTTGATTATTTTCAAAAAATGACAAAAGCTGCAAAAATGACAGGCTATAGTACACGTTTTTGGACAACATACTATAGTACTATACTATAGTACGCTGTGACCTGTGACAGGCTACTTTTTTGCCTGTGTGTTTTCATACCCAATTGCTTAGAAGAGTTCAAATGCATGTCAAGTTGATGATGCATGTCAAGTTGATCAATAGATTGTATAATTATCCATCACCAATACAATAGTAGTGAAGTTAAGGCTATAAGGAACCTCTTTTATAAGTAACTAAAAGGTTTGACAATGGTTGAAAAATGGTGTTGGGGACGTTTGGAGGGAAGAAAAAAAAGGAAAAACTGTATATCTAAATAGAAATGGAAAAGATACTTTTCACTGTAACACAATACTTTTTGGTGCAAGTTCATTTGCGCAACACTGCAGATTACCTTCATAACAACATAGTCAATGCAAAATGTGTGTTTATCAAAAACAGATACTGCCATCGGTTTAATATCGGCCAAACCGTGATGTGGGCTGATACATCGGTGCATCACTACTTATTAAGTACTGAAATACTGTAACCATGTAACGTAGGGGTTTTCAACAGGTGGTCCGGGACCACCAGTGGTCCTTGAGAGGGTTCCAGGTGGTCCCCAGGTTAAATGATGGAAAGCTTATGTACCAGATGTAACTCTTGAGAGTGTAAAAATGAAACCAAATGGACCCTTGCGGGTCCATTTGGTTCATTTTTACACTCTCGAGAGTTAAAATATGCATCATCTGAATGAGCATCACTTAATTAAGAAGTCTACACTGTTTTGTTTGCAAAATCAAGCCAGGAATCGTGGACAAAACCAAAAGAATTCTTTAGTTTTACGTCTTTGGGGTGAAAATGTAATCAAATGGTGGTCCGTGGCTCAAATGCTGAATAAACGGTGGTCCCTGGTGTCAAAAAGGTTGAAAACCCCTGATGTAATGGAAAAAAGCCCCAACACAAACTTCTCCATTGCTTCATAATGTCCAGGTGTCGGTCATCAGCAGCTCTCAGCAGATGTCAGTGATACGCCCCCCGGTGGCGCGCCAGGGGAACGTCATCCACTGCTCGCGGCTGGGTAAACACTCGCTGGCGGACCTGCTGGAGCCTGCTAACGGCTCCGACCACCGCCACCACCACCACCACCGCGTCATCAAGACGGAAGGGAGCGACGGGGACAGGGCCGCCGCCGCGGGGGGAACTCTGGGAGGGCTGGGGGGAGGAGGAGGAACCGCGACGAGGAGGAGGTCGCGGCCCAGCTGGCTGACCTGGCCTTCATCATCCAGTCACGGAGCCACGGAGCCGTCAAGTCCGAGAACAACCCGCCCAGGGGGACCCCCGTCCCTGCCATCAGGTAGGAATGAACAGAAACATCAAGTACACACTGCTACAAAACTGAAACTGAAAACAAACTGAAAACAGCTTGGAGAATTACGGTACAATTCAAGTACAACAAATACAGCAAATCTGAAAAACGGATTGGACGCACTAGTTAACAATACACAGTGCCAGCCCTTTTTCATATTTTTGGAGCTCGCCAGTGCCAGCGATTTTCATCTAAAAGTCATATTTCATATTTCGTTCCATGTTTCCCGACGACAAGTTAGTTGACGGACACACATTTTTGGTTCCGGGTTGGGCCGTCCCTTGTTATGGTCTAGCAATGGTCGCTGCGGGTCGCTGCTAGCTGCTGTTAGCATGGGGATCGTATTAAACCGGCGCCGGTAAGTAACGTCACGTCAAGTAGCGTTAACGTCAGCGGCATCAGTTGTTACTGTAAATCATAATGATAACGGGTGACGTAGATTCATTTCCACGGCACGAAAACTGTTAAGAATACACTTGTTTACAATAGTGGCCAACTTGTTCATCTCTCTATATCATTCTAGAATTGTCTGTCTGTCTGTTACCTGCGCAATGCACTGTGCAATGTGGATCAATCACACACGCCACGGCGCACGGACAGCCTCGATGAACCTCGCGTAGCACAGCCCTGTCATCCAGCACCAATGTGCGCTACTTACAAACACCAAACATCATGCCAATCATTTTAATTTAATAGATTTTTATTAAAAGCTCTTCTCCGCGCAGATCACGTGACACGGACACACATTTATTTGTGGTCACAGTTTGTCGTGCAACACGGGATCACCTCCCTTTGCGTTCTCTGTCCTCGCTGTTCCGCCTGCCACACGGCCACGGCGCGATGACACACACGCTACTACGTCACCTACGACTTATTTCTACTACCACTGAAATCTACACGTCTGGATATTCATTACGCGCGGCGGCCACGGCATCCACTTCTCTCCAAACTTTTACACGGAAAAGTTAGGGGAGTTAGTGCTTAGCCGTTAGCCATAGCCTAGCTTCCTAGCTCACATCAGTTGTATTGCTTCTCATTGAACGGGAGCACTCGAGACACAGCTGTGACGCAATCATACCTTCCACACCGGCCAACCCCGTCTCCAGCGTAGGGTTGCTCAGTGCGTGCACCAAACACGCCCGCGTGAATAAACGAACGAAGAGCACCAAATGCCCCAAATACACCAGGTATAAACGAACGCTCAAAGAATACACCAGTGTGTTTAGGGCGCATTTCCGAACATGCCCATAATTTCCAGATCATATATTTCACAACGGGTATAGAACTAGTTTCATTAACACATTCAAATACGTACACAAAATAATGACTTCAGTGAAGTCAGAAGCAGCAAATCATGGAGATGAAATCATAGTGGAGGTAAAAAAGGGGTGGTTTCATTTTTACACACGCAAGAGTTAAAATATTCATGTGAATTAGCCCATATCTACACAACTAGAGAATGTAGAAGATGAATGGTCATTTTGATCTGTATGTTTATACTGTATATATTCCCTTCCAGGCAAGCATCTATACTAGTGCATTCTAGATTTTGGCAGTTGGTTCACATGTCTTAATGCCTGTTGGTAGGTACAACAACTACAGCTCCCAGATGTCGCCCCATCATGCCACCGCGGCCCATCACCACCACCAGAACCACAAGAAGACCCCGTCCCCCGCCGCCGGCGGCGCCAAGAAACCCAAAACCACGCCCGCCAAGCCCCGGAAGAACAGACAACAGGGGGAGGGCCGGGGGAAAGAACGCACACCCAACGGCAAGGCTACCACCCCGTACAAGGGGCGCGGGCGAAAGATCCTCCCCGCGTCGGCGGCGGGGAGGGGGAGGGGTAGGGGTAGGGGTAGGGGGAGGGGGAGGGGAGGAAGCCCGGCGGGCTGCTCCTGCGCCACAAGAGGAACCTGTTCCTGCCCCGGGCGCAGATGGACCTCAAACGCTTCCTGGCCCAGGCCCATGAGGCCCAGAAGGCACAGGAAGCGGAGGAGGCCCAGAAGAAGCAGGCGGCGGCGGCCGCGGAGGCGCTCCTCTACGCCGGGCAGAGCTACGGAGCCGCGCATCACTTCAGGACCTACCAGGCCCAGCCTGGGAGGTGGGCCCAGGCCAACGGACACGCCTCCCCAGCAGCCCTGGAAACACAGGGTCAACAAACGTCATTATCTCAGGTGAGCACTTGCGTAAAGGAGTGTTTTTTTTCAACCAGGTGGTCCGGGGACCACCATTGGTCCTTGAGAGGGTTCCAGTTGGTCCCCAGGCTAGATGATGGAAAGTTGGTTTACCAGGTGTAGTCTTTGAGAGCGTAAACATGAAACCAACCACCATTTGGTTTCATGCTCTACTACACAGTGAAATATAACAGTCCTAGTTAAAGTTATGGGACAGTAGGGCAGTGTTGGAAAAGTTCCCTTTTTTATGAACGAGTTCAGTTCACAGTTCACTGATTTATAAAACAAACTAGCTAGTTCGTAATTCAACATTTTCAACGAAAGTTCCTGGTTCCAGAAAAATAACTATATTTTTGTTATGTTTCGTTCAGTTTTTAAATTGGTAATAGTCTTGCTCAGGGACACATGTGAACACATTGCTTGCCTGGCCTTGGATCGTACCAGGGACCACTCAGTTATGGCCATCCCTAACGAAAGGTGCTACAATGTATAATAAAGTTTATATAAGCAATAAATCCCCTACGTTTTCTTCTTATCTTGGACCGTTTTATTATTTGATCACTTCCTGAAAATATCTAGTATCTATGTCAACCATAGGAGCCGCAGTGGCCCTTTATAAATCATAGTTCTCCAAGTTCAAGGTTAGCTTTATTAGTCTCCCATGGGAGAAATTTGTCTTGGAGTCAGAGACCAGAGCTGCATACAGTGACATACAGACAGATAACAGCATAACAGTTTTCATGCCATGGAAATAGATCTACGTCTTCCGTTATCATTATGATTTACAGTAACGACTGATGCCGCTGACGTTAACGCTACTGTACGTGACGTAACTTACCGGCGCCGGTTTAATACGATCCCCATGCTAACAGCAGCTAGCAGCGACCGCATCCACCATTGATAGACAATAACAAGGGACGGACCAAACCGGAAGTGTGTGTCGCCAACTAACTTGTCCGTGGGGAAACATGGACCGAAATATGAAATATGATTTTTTGATGAAAAACGCTGGCACTGGCTACCTCCAAAAATATGAAAAAGGGCTGGCACTGAGAGAGTTAATAGACAGAGGTACAAATGAGCGTCTATACCTGTTATACTTTATCAATGGTGGAGCTCTGTATCTCCTGCCTGTTCGCATTGTCACATACTCGAAGTTGAGAACATGTAATGGGTCGGAGACAATGCTTTGAGCCTGTCTAAGTACAGCTTGATCAAAGATGGCTTTTGGGGTGATCGGGGGCTAGACAAGCCCATGATCTTTCCAGCCATTGTTATAAGTCTCTCAATCTGAGATTTATGTTTGACAGTTAGGTTACCAAACCAGTTAGCTATCCCATATCTCAGGATAGACTCTTTGCTTGCCCTGTAGAAAATCAACATAATATTCAAACTGACTCCAAACAATCTGAGTCTACGAAGAAAATGTCCTCGTCAATATGCACTCCAAGGTACTTATAAGAGGAGACCTGTTTGATGGAGATTAACGTTCAATACAGTGTGATCGCCGATGGACCTGGGATCTTCCTCCACCACTTCCTCCGTTTTCTTTGTATTAATCACCATGTAGTTCCGATCACACCAGTCAACAACTTCATTCACTCCAGCTGTATGGCTGAGCAGGCTAGAGTTGCTTGATAGCAGGCTTAATATGACGGTGTCGTCAGAAAACTTGATCACATACTGGTTCGGACATGAGCTTCCACAGTCGTTTGTGTACAGGGTAAAAAGGAAGGAGGAACTCACCTCCACCTCCACATGTGACTCCACCAGTCCTCCCTTTTTCTTTAATCAGAGGCAGCTCAGCGAGGCTCTTCCTGATTGGCTAACAAATAGTCCCCCGGGAGTATTTGTTAGCCAATGGCAAAGCTTATAGGGATTTCTTTGAAGGCCTCCTGCAGCCCCTAGAGGTGTCAAAAAGACAAGATTTTTTTTTGGATGATCTAATTAAAAGAAGACTTCATGAAAAACAAAAACAATGAAAAAAAACAATGTAATTATTATTTTGACAATAAAATTACTTAATAAAAGTAGGAGCTTTAAAATTACTAATCATTTATTCGTCCCTGTGCAGGTAACACACGGTGCTGATCCAACCACCGGCCCGGTGGCCACACCCCCGGCTGTTCTCAGCCACGCCCATGCCACCGCCGTGGCCAATGGCGTCCTTCCAGCGACGCCTCAGCGCTCCTCCCCGCCCGCGGGCCAACAGGGTTACAGCTACTACAAGCTGGAGAGGTCGTCCACGGGGGGCGTCACCGTGCTCACCACCACCACCGCTACCCGCCACGTCGCACGGCCCCGCCCAGGAGGAGGAGGCCACGCCCACCAAGAACGGCGTCCACCACTTCCTGGAGTCTCCCATGAGCTTCCTGGACACGCCCACCAAGAGCGTCCTCAGCACACCCTCCAAGAGCATCGCCGACCTTCCCTCCTGCCAGTGCATGGGTGAGACTGTTAATTCTTTGTACACCGTTCTGAACACGGTGTTTTAGCTGTTGGAAAAATAGCAGATCTACAAGCTCATATCTACAATAGCTCATATCTCATATCTACAATAGCAGAACTACAAGCTCATATCGCGCCACTCTGTGGCGCGATATGAGCTTGTAGATCTGATATTTTTGAAAAATGTGAAAATGTGGTGCAAATCTTTGAATACATTATTTCGGAAGCAAACATTTTTAACTCAAATCTTTGCTTCTGGGGATCCCTAGAACAACATGTTTTTAGATGAGGTTCTGCAGCTAAATAATAGATATTTCTGGCGGTCCTTCCTATGAAATATGTTAAGCATCACTGACACAGAAAGAGATTTTTTCAGAAAAACTAGAATCTCACACCAGGGACTAGAATTTAGTGTCACAAACTAGAATTTAGTGTCATGGACTAGAATCTAGTGTCAGAACTGGAATCTAACTTCAGAAACAATTTACTGAGAGGAACTAGAATCTACCGTGGGGACTAGAATCTAGATGAGGAAGTAGAATCTAGCATCAGAAACTACGTTGTAGAATCTGATAACTTAAGGACACAATGGGTTAAAAGGATCCCTGACTAATAAGACAAACATTGCTTAAAACATTATACTTTCCCTATATAACTAAAATAAACAAATAAAAACACCAATGGCATCTTATTTCTTTCACAAATAGAGAAATTTTCACTCAACAGGAACTGCTCCTGGCGCAGGATGATGATGTCATGTGTTCTTGTGCGGTCTAGTTCTATGGAATATATGGAATGCATTATGCTCATGTGACATCACCATCCTGCGACAGGAGCACTTCCTGTTGAGTGAAACATTCTCTATTTATGACAGAAATAAAGTATTGAAGGTACGTGTGTTTTTTTTTTTTTTTTTTTTGTCATATTTGTCGGATCTACCAGTAGATCTACCAGCACTTGGACCCTTATAGATCTGTAACTCTTGAGAGCGGTAAAAGTGTTTTAAATTATATTTAAACATCTGAATTACGTAATTTTCAAGAGTCCACACAATTTTTCCCCCTCCAATTCTCCCCCTCTATTTTTCATCATAAGTGCATTATTCTTAAACACTGTAACAGTAAGTAACACCACTACTGTATTCACCGCTATTTTAAAGCTCAAACTTTCTAGGGGCATTGTAGTGGATTTTCAGTAATGGAAGAATCACATTTTTGATGTGTAGATCTTGTTGAGCTGCTCATTTTGAAAGTAGCTCTCAAGTCAAAAAAGTGTAGCCACCCCTGATCTAGAGCAGGGGCGGATGTAACATTTCTCAATTGGAGGGGCAGGATGAAATGGTAGGGGGGGCAGCTTCAAGCCGCACCCATACCATTTTCAGTTACAGGACTTTTATTAGGCAAGTAAAGCATCAATAATAACATCAGTTGCAGCATGCATAAAGCTAAAGGTCTGACTCAGAGAGTTTTATATTTCTAGTATTAGACGAAGGGGTTGCAGAGCCTGTATGCTGCATTAAAATGTGATTATGCGATCACATAATTTACTGCATAATCAGACAAATGGCACAGATTATGCAGGGGTCATTCTTTAAAAAAAGGCCCATAATGCCAAATGAGGAACCTCCTATGTACAACGTATTTCACAACTTCCTGCATGTTTAACCAGATAAAGTCACACGCAACCCTGCATATTTTTGCTGATTTTTGGGATCTTTGCTTTTTTTTGGCAACTTTCTACATATTTCCTGAACTTTTCTGCATATTTTCCATTTCTCATTATTCTGAATATTTTGCAACTTCACACCTTGCTGTGCTGTGCTGTGTCGCTTCCTGCAAATGCAGCACACATTATTCAGTACAGGGGCGGATCTAGCATAGGCATGGGGGGGTGGCAATGCCCCCCTAAATGCCCAGTCTGTCCCAGCAAACATGATGGCATGCAAAACAACCCAAGATATTTCAGTGCTTATAAGTATTTGAAACACTACTGAAAATGGTGTGGGTGCAGCTTCATCGCCCGTGTCGCTTCGCGCCACGGCGATGATGCTGCACCCACACCATTTTCTTCTGCCCCCCCAATTGGGAAAGGTTACATCCGCCCCTGATTCAGTATGTGTTATGTCACATAGTGTGGTTCTGTTATCAAGTCAGGCATCGATCGTTGCTGTCATCAGCGTAGCTGTGTAGCTGTGTAATGAATACTAAATGATAAATACATGTGTATGTTGTGTTTTCTGTGTTCAGACCAAATCGTGGAGAAGGAGGAGGGTCCGTACTACACACACCTGGGGGCAGGACCCACCGTGGAGGCTGTACGGGAACTCATGGAGAACAGGTGGAGTGTGTGTGTGTGTGTGTGTGTGTGTGTGTGTGTGTGTGTGTGTGTGTGTATGTGTGTGTGTGCGCGCGCGCGCTACTCATGCATGTAGTTCTAAGAGACAGAGCCAGAGACACCACACACTCGACACACTTTTCTTTTTCATTTCCCAGAACAGCATGTAGTTGAGTGATATTATCTATTTTTTTTATTCAGGTGCAGGAGGTAAAGGACACCAAAAGCACTTTTTTTTTAATCTTTATTTGCACTTAATTTGTTAGAAAAAAGTGGTCCAGGTGTTATTTTGTGAAAACACTCCTTAATGGCTTATAATGGGGCAAGTTCACCTATATACATCACTGCAAAATGCAAGCTTTTGCTATATATGGTCTACCATGTCAGTAGAGTGTTGACACTCACTTTCGTTTCAGCAGTGGTTCAGCCATAAACCATGTGCCACGCCCAAAAGTGAAACTGAAAGTGTGACTGTTAAGACACTACTGACATGGTGGGGAGACAATATATAGCAGAAAACCACCAAACATTTTAGTACAGGGGCGGATACAGGTGGGGGAGGGGCAATGCCCCCCCAAATGCCCCGACTAACCCGCCAAACACGATGGCAAGCAATCAACCCACATTTCAAAGATATTTGAAATGAAACCAACAGCATTTCATCATTGAAAACAGAAAACTCTCTGAGTCAGACCTTTAGGTTTATGCATGCTGCGTGTCTGTTGCAACTTCAACAACAACTGATGTTATTATTGATGCTTTACTTGACTAATGAAAGTCCTGTAATCGAAAATGTTATGGGTGCGACTTCATCCATACCATTTATTCCTTTCCCCCCATTTGGGAAATGTTACATCCACCCCTGTTTTAATATGTGTGTGTGTGTGTGTGTGTGTGTGTGTGTGTGTGTGTGTGTGTGTGTGTGTGTGTGTGTGTGTGTGTGTGTGTGTGTGTGTGTGTGTGTGTGCGTGTGTGCGTGTGTGCGTGTGTGCGTGTGTGTGTGTTCATCAGGTATGGTGAAAAGGGGAAGGCGGTGCGGGTGGAGGTGGTGGTGTACACGGGAAGGAAGGAAGGAGTTCCCAGGGTTGTCCCATCGCTAAATGGGTAAGTGTTAGTATTTATTAACATTCAGGTATGACCTTGCAAAATGCAAACAAAATATCATTGCAGACTTATTAAAGAAGACATGTCACCGCTTATATTTGACTAGTTTGTGGTAGGCTGAAATGCAATAGTCCAGCTTTATAGACTTTAAATCCCCTGTGTGCGTGCGTGCTGTGATAAAAGAAGGTTATCAAATGGAACACAACCACCCTGAAGAATAAGCATTGTATTATACCCTTACACCAATTGATCTAGGCGTATAGAAAATTGTTTTCACCGACCTCCATATTCTTAACGTTTTAAATTGATACATTGTTGTATTGTTGTAACGTGTGCATGCGTCTGTGCCCCTGCCAGGTGATCCGTCGTGGCAGTGAAGAGGAGAAGCTGCTGTGTCTGGTTCGCCAGCGGTCAGGGCACCGCTGTGCCAGCGCCGTGCTGGTCATCCTCATCCTGGCCTGGGAGGGCATCGCCCGGCCGGTGGCCGACCACCTCTACAGGGAGCTGACCGACACGCTCTGCAAGCACGGTGCACCCACCAGCCGCCGCTGTGCACTCAACGAAGAGTAAGAGCTCTGGCTTATCCTAATGCTGTGGTTTTCAACCTTTTTCATACCAAGGCCCACTTTTTATTCAGAATTTGCCCTCCTTATAAACTCCATGCGTTTGTCAAGTTGTCACGTTAAAACAGTGTGGTCCAGTAAATCCTCAATTCATCAACCCCAAGAGTTACAGTATTCCATGGAAGCAGTTCCAATCAAACGCGTGCGATAAAGCATAACATTTAAATAACTATAGGCTAAATCTAACACAGCGCAAAAAACACAATAGCCAGCTAATGTCGGATTTGCGACATTAAGGGGTCAGAAACTGGGCACTCGGATGCTGTTCATGCAGCCTGAATAGAGACAAACTGTCCCGATGCTCAATAGATGTCTATGTAGAAGTTTATGTCTATGTAGAGCA
The DNA here is from genome assembly GCA_039105355.1 of Benthosema pterotum. Classification (NCBI taxonomy): domain Eukaryota; kingdom Metazoa; phylum Chordata; class Actinopteri; order Myctophiformes; family Myctophidae; genus Benthosema; species Benthosema pterotum. Next base: position 48,256,037 of record CM076974.1, read on the forward strand.
GCCACCATTAAACCTTTCCATGAAGTGACTGGAGATGTAAACTCTGTTTATACTCTAATGTTTCTGAGAATGGCATGACATTGCCTTATTCATTGATTGTCCTATAAACAGCTGTAGATTGCCTGCTGTTAGTCACTTCTTGTGTCCATAGTGTTTAGATAAGCTACATGTTGTCTAAGACATTCATTAACTTGTGACACATTGCTGATGATGATTCAGTTTCACCATGACCTTGCTTTATTGACAAATTCCCGGTTTCGCTTGATCGCGTTTCATAGAGTAGGGCTACACGCATATTCTATACAGCAAATGAGAGATTGTATTTGACGATCGCACAACACTTTTAAATGTAAGTAATGGCCCACAATTTGACCGGGATATGAGCCAGCTTCTCGGCGGCGCCTAATATAGCATTTTTCCATTTTCACTGCAATGTTTATAACGCTCCATACAGCAAAGGTCGACATTTGGTCCAGATATTACTTTGAATCATAAGAAATGTCCTCTGACCTTCTAGCCACAGGCTAGGCTTTGCCGTGACAGCATGTTGCATGTTCGAGTCTCTCTCTCTCTCGAGAAAAAAAAAACAAACGAGAAAAAAAAACAAATGCACACAAGTTGGCCATGGGCGGCTGTGGCTCAGGAGGTACAGCAGGTCGTCCAATGACCCGTGGGTCGGCGGTTCGAATCCCGGCTCCTCCTGTCTACGTGTCAAAGTGTCCTTGGGCAAGACACTGAACCCCAAGTTGCCTCCAATGAGTTGGTCAGTGTGAGCTGGCCACCATTGGTGTGAATGTGGGAAGTTTAGGACGCTGGCGTCGACTGTTCGCCGCTCTACTTCCCAATGTATGAATGAATGGACCATTGTAAAGCGCTTTGAGCACTTGGAAAAGCGCTATAAAAATGCAATCCATTATTATTATTATTATTATTATGGCCTGCACATTTTTTTGTGAGACTTAACTATCATGAAAGCATGACTGTTAACCCCTCCCCCTCCCCTCTCCTCCCCTCCCATACACAGTCGTACGTGTGCGTGTCAGGGTCTGGACCCAGACACCTGCGGTGCCTCGTTCTCCTTCGGCTGTTCCTGGAGTATGTACTTCAACGGCTGCAAGTTCGCCCGCAGCAAAGTGCCGCGCAAGTTCAGGCTGCACGGAGACTGTCCACGAGAGGTGAGGACCTCATTCACACTGTTAAAACAAAGTTCAGGCTGCATGGAGACTGTCCACGAGAGGTGAGGACCTCATTCACACTGGTAAAACAAAGTTCAGGCTGCATGGAGACTGTCCACGAGAGGTGAGGACCTCATTCACACTGGTAAAACAAAGTTCAGGCTGCACGGAGACTGTCCACGAGAGGTGAGGACCTCATTCACACTGGTAAAACAAAGTTCAGGCTGCATGGAGACTGTCCACGAGAGGTGAGGCCTCATTCACACTGGTAAAACAAAGTTCAGGCTGCATGGAGACTGTCCACGAGAGGTGAGGACCTCATTCACACTGGTAAAACAAAGTTCAGGCTGCATGGAGACTGTCCACGAGAGGTGAGGACCTCATTCACACTGGTAAAACAAAGTTCAGGCTGCATGGAGACTGTCCACGAGAGGTGAGGACCTCATTCACACTGGTAAAACAAAGTTCAGGCTGCATGGAGACTGTCCACGAGAGGTGAGGACCTCATTCACACTGGTAAAACAAAGTTCAGGCTGCATGGAGACTGTCCACGAGAGGTGAGGACCTCATTCACACTGGTAAAACAAAGTTCAGGCTGCATGGAGACTGTCCACGAGAGGTGAGGACCTCATTCACACTGGTAAAACAAAGTTCAGGCTGCACGGAGACTGTCCACGAGAGGTGAGGACCTCATTCACACTGGTAAAACAAAGTTCAGGCTGCACGGAGACTGTCCACGAGAGGTGAGGACCTCATTCACACTGTTAACCTTAGTGTCCTGAACGCGTTTTGGTGTTTTATCTGTTGAAAAATAGCAGATCAACAAGCTCATGTCGCGCCACCGAGTGGCGCGACATGAGCTTGTTGTTCTGCTATTTTTGAAAAATTGTGAAAATGTGCTGCAAATCTCTGAATACATTATTTTGGAAGCAAACATTTTATCTCAAATTTTTGCTTCTGGGGGATCCATAGAAAAACATGTTTTCAGATGGGGGTCTGCAGCCAAATATGGATAATTCTGGTGAAATATGTTAAGTATCACTGACACAGGAACACAGATTTATCAGAAAAACTAGAATCTACTTCAATCTAGTGTCAGAAACTATAGAATTTAGTGTCAAAAACTTAAATCTAGCGTCAGAAACTAGGTTCTAGTGTCAAAAAGTAGATACTAGCATCAGAAACTATAATTTAGTGTCAATAACTGGAATCTAGTGCCGGAAATGACTGTAGAATCTAGCATCAAAAGCTACAATGTTGCTGCAGCTATAATCTGTCAGGAACTACTGTACAATCTGGTGTCAGAAAGTAAAATCGAGGGTCAGGACACAATGGGTTAAAACAAAGTTCAGGCTGCGTGGAGACTGTCCACGAGAGGTGAGGACCTCATTCACACTGGTAAAACAAAGTTCAGGCTGCACGGAGACTGTCCACGAGAGGTGAGGACCTCATTCACACTGGTAAAACAAAGTTCAGGCTGCACGGAGACTGTCCACGAGAGGTGAGGACCTCATTCACACTGTTAAAACAAAGTTCAGGCTGCATGGAGACTGTCCACGAGAGGTGAGGACCTCATTCACACTGGTAAAACAAAGTTCAGGCTGCATGGAGACTGTCCACGAGAGGTGAGGACCTCATTCACACTGGTAAAACAAAGTCGCTCTGTGTTTAAAGGTAATAGAGCAGGGCGGATGTAACATTTCCCAATTGGGGGGGGGGGGGGCAGGAGAAATGGTATGGGGGCGACCCCATACCATTTTCGCACCCATACCATTTTCAGTTACAGGACTTTTATTAGTCAAGTAAAGCATCAATAATAACATCAGTTGTTGTTGTTGAAGTGCAACAGACACACAGCATGCATAAAGCTAAAGGTCTGACTCAGAGAGTTTTCTGTTTTCAATGATGAAATGCTGTTGGTTTAGTGTGACACAGCTGTAGTTAGTTAGTAAGTAGTTAGTGACCAGCATGAGGAGGAGATGCTTCAATATCTTCTATCCACTGCTGAGTTCCATAACACACAGTTGATTACCAACCGTTTCCTACTTTGGCACATTTTTTAATCCTGTACCTGACAACCAAAGCATAGAAAAAAATAAATAAATAAAACTAACTAAGACTAAATTTTTTCACCAAAATGAAAGCTAAATAAAAACTAGCAAAGCCGCTCTAAAAACGAACTAAAACTAAGTGAATTAGTAAATAAATTCAATAACCCTGGTGTAACGTACTGACCGCTGTTTCCTTTGCTGCCTCAGGAGGAGAAGTTGGAGCAGCACCTCCAGAACCTGGCCAGTGACATAGCACCTGTGTACCAGAGACTGGCACCGGAGGCCTTCCAGAACCAGGTACCACTACCTCACCTCCCATGTTCCACATGTCACAGCAGCGGTGCCCACACTTTTTTGACTTGGGGCTACTTTCAAAATGAGCAGCTCAACAAGATCTACGCGTTAAAAATGTGATTGTTCCATGACTGAAAATCCATTTCAAGGCCCTTAGAAAGTTTGAGCTTTGAAATAGTGGTGATGGTGTTACTTACTGTTATAGTGTTTAAGAATAATGCACTTATAATGAAAAATAGAGGATGGTTTAGAGGTAGGTTCTGCTATTACTGATGGTTGAAAACAGTATTTGAGGTTTGAGTTGACAGTTTGTGATGTTGAGTTTAGTCTCTTGCACCCAAAACTGAGAACTTTCACGTTTTTGTCCCCAATTGGGAAATAGAAGTGGCAAAACGTTTGTCAAAATAACAATTATTCTCCATTTTCTAATTGTGTGGACTCTGGAAATTGCATAATTCAGGTGTTTGTTTGTTGTATGTTGTTGTACACCGTTAGTCACAGACATGACCAGGCTACTTCCTGTCAGAGCCATTATCATTGGTGCCGCAACACTCTCCATCTTGATGGCTCTGGTGGGAAGTAGGTAACGTGTCTATAGTATATAGTATAGTCTGTAGAAAAAGTGCTGTTTAACTCTACTGTCCATTGGCCTATATGGCCCCTTATTGGTCCCCCAGACTCTCAACGCTGAGAAACAGTGCAAACATGATGAAGAATCTATTCCGTTACCATAACAACTATGATGACATTAGATGAATGCTGTCACATGTCAAATACGTGGCTATTTAAACCCATGCAGCACACAAGATCATCTTGTCAGTTGAGTTACACTTGTCGTAGAGTTACAGAGATATTTTGGGGAAACATCCGAGAAGCTCGTCTCAATAATGCCTAGCCCACCCAACCTACCTGACCCCGGCCTAGCCATGTTTAGCCTGCCTAGTCCACCCAGCCTAACAATGCCTAGCATTACCATACCCAGCCTAGAACTGCCATCCAGCCTGGTAATGCCGTCAGGCCTTAAAGTCTTAGGAGGGGCTGCTCTGACCGGAGGAACTGTCCTCGGAGGGTGTTATGGTTTATACCTTCTGAAAAGCATCTGGCAGGAAGCTAAGGAGGAAGAGCAGGCAGGGACTAGCGGCCAACCGGAAGCTGCGAAGGAAAAGGCGGAGACCAGCGGCCAACCGGAAGCCGCAAAGGACAAGGCGGGGACCAGCGGCCAACCGGAAGCCGCGAAGGACAAGGAGGGGACCAGCGGCCAACCGGAAGCCGCGAAGGACAAGGAGGGGAACAGCGGCCAACCGGAAGCCGCGAAGGACAAGGAGGGGAACAGCGGCCAACCGGAAGACGCGAAGGACAACCAGGCAGAGACTAGCGGCCAACCAGAAGACGCAAAGGAGAAGGCAGAGACTAGCGGCCAACCGGAAGACGCAAAGGAGAAGGCAGAGACTAGCGGCCAACCGGAAGCCGCGAATGACAAGGCGGAGACTAGCGGCCAACCAGAAGCCAAGAAGGACGAGAAGACGAGTACGAGCGGAAAGCGATGGTTCAACTTCTTCACCTCCAGACCTGCGTCCAGTAGCCAGCAGGAAACCAAGGATGATGACAAGACGGGGACCACCAGCGAACAGCTGGAAGACAAGACAGACGACAAGATAGGGACCACCAGCGAACAGCAGGAAGCTAAGACAGACGACAAGACGGGGACCAGCGGCCAGCAGGACGAACAGGCGGGGACCACCAGTGGGGCCAGCTGGTTCAGTGTCTTCACCTCTAGACCTGTGACCTCCTCCCTGGTGGTGTTGGCCACCGTGGTACCAGCCACCATCCTGATCTTCCACCTCCTCAAATAACTGACCTTCATGATTTTAATGTAAATCTAAAAGATATCATGATGGGGAAAAAACAATTATAAATATAGCTGCAAGCATTGACGAAACGGGACCAAGCTAAGGAGATGAAGGCGAGGTAATAAGGAGATGAAGGTCCAGGAAGGTCCCAACAACAAAAATGGATTCCGGCCATGAAGGAGTTAAAGCTGTTAGGCGTCGGCAATGGAAGGAGAAAATAAAGTCTGCCAAATATAAAGTAAATACATCATACTTGATGATTCTTTTTTTCTCCATATTTTTAACAATACTTCCACCCATGAAGACCTGAGACCAGATTCTATAAATGTCTTCTAAAACAGGAATAGCCTATTCCTACACAAAAAAAAACGTTCCCCCAGTATGAGCTGCTAGTTTTTTTGTTTTTTTTTTGTTTTTTTCCCAACATTCAAGACATATTTGGGCATGTCTGAGGGTGAGAAGGACCCTCTCCAGTTCATGGTGTGATGATGACGTCAGATCAAGATATTGAACAAGTTAGCTCTGTTTATGGAGATCATTCCCAGATAGCCCTACTGTAGGTTCACGTGCTGTTGGCCTGTCGAGTGTTCTCCCACAGTAGAGCGTGTACATGTGCATATCTTGTTACTGGTGTGGACCTCTCGAAATCACTCAAATCATGGAGTGCTTCTTTATTTTTTGGGGGGAACCTTTGTGAGAACTCTACTTTTTTGTTGTTTTTGGTGCGAAGGACCATTGTCAACCAAATATGAAGTGTTTAGCAGCATACAAAAAGTACAAGAAAATACTGTAGGCTTATACTGTATATATATTTCGAAGCTCTCTCTCCCTCTCTCTCTCTAGTGACACTCACAAGTGCTCACCACTGTATGTCATTAATAATATACCTTATTATACTTTATTGTGTGAACATGATAAAAAAGTCCCCCCTGCCCATTCTGTTTCCTTGAAATGGAGGTCTGAAAAAAATCATTAACATTTTTACTGGCCCTTTTTGGACAAATGGAACCAAATGGACCCGCACTTTTTGCAATTACGTTTTTTCCCCAGATCAGCCGGAATGGGGGATTTCAGAGTAAGATCTGCCTTATCTGTGATGGCACAACTGACTTCTATTTTGTAAGAAATCTGTGGGCACTGTTATTTTACTGGATAGAGGGGGATAATACTGACACCTTCTGGCACATTCAGGGTATCAAAAATCTAATGAAAATGACTGTGAGAGATTTCAACCAAGACTTAACAAGTTGACTTCATTAGTTCTCTGTCTGCCTGTCCGTCCGTCCGTCCGTCTGTCCGTCTGTCCGTCTGTCTGTCTGTCTGTCTGTCTGTCTGTCTGTCTGTCTGTCTGTCTGTCTGTCTGTCCGTCTGTCCTCCAGATAGAGAAGGAGCATTTGGCTCCAGACTGTCGCCTGGGCCTGAGGGAGGGCCGTCCGTTCTCCGGCGTCACGGCGTGCGTGGACTTCTGCGCACACGCCCACAAGGACACGCACAACATGAACAACGGCAGCACTGTGGTAAGTATATTAACCCATTGTGTCCTATCTAGTTTCTGAATAACATAATATTCAAAGATTTCACCACGTTTTCACGATTTTTCAAAAATAGCAGAGATACAAGCTCATGGCGCGCCACTCGGTGGCGCGCTATGAGCTTGTAGATCTGCTATTTTTCAATAGTTAAAACATAATGCTTAGAACACCAAAACGCGTTCAGTACACTAAGGGTTAATGGAGTCGTTAAAGGGGAAGTCCGCCCATTTTCTTTTTTTTTTTCTTTTTCTGAGAGTGTACAAATGCAACCAAAGGAACGCTAACGGGTTCATTCGGTTCCATTTGTACGCTCTCAGAAAAACGAAGCGTCTAAAGAAATCTGTTGAAAATACATCCTGATGATGTCATCAAGATGTTCCACCATGTTAGCGGTTTTCTTCAGACCTCCATTTCTTGGAGGTCTGAAACACAAGTGTTTTTTGTCATGTCCACCCAGCACCTCGAAGGTACATCAATGTAAAATGGGTGGAGTTCCCCTTGAAATCACCTGAAGACCAACGTTTTTGGGGTGTTATCGGGGGTACAGATTAAAGTTTAAAATTCATTAAAAATGTAATTATATGATTTTCAGCCTCTGTGGGGGGTATTTATATGCACATATCATTACCAATGGCATTGAAATACTAAGGCAGGGGTTTTCAACCTTTTTGACTCCAGGACCACCATTTATTCAGCATTTGAGCCCACGGACCACCATTTGAGGACATTTTAGCCCCAAAGACCTAAAATTAAATACTTCTTTTGGTTTTGTCCACAATTCCAGGCTGTATTTTGCCAACAAAAGAGTGTAAACTTCTGAAATAAGCGGTGCTAATACAGATGGTGAATATTTTAACTCTTGAGAGTGTAAAAATGAAACCAAATGGCCATTTGGTTTCATTTTTACATTCTCCAGAGTTACATCTGGTTAACTAACTTTCCATCATTTAGCCTGGGGACCACCTGGAACCTTCTCAAGGACCACTGGTGGTCCCCGGACCACCTGTTGAAAACCCCTGTACTAAGGCAACGCCTGGCAGTGACTACCGTAATTTCTGGACTATAAGCCGCACCTGAATATAAGCCGCACCAGCTAAATTTGGGGCAAAATACTGTTTTTTCCATGTACAGTATAAGCTACACCTGACTATAAGCCACACCAGATAACAAGCTTCATGTTAGAGCAGTGGTTTTCAACCTTTTTGATGCCAGGGCCCACTATTTATTCAGCATTTGAGCTACAGACCACCATTTGACAACATTTTCACCCCACAGAACCCAAAACTAAAGATTTCTTTTGGTTTTGCCCACAATTCCAGGATGGATTTTCGCAAACAAAACAGCAAAACATAGAGATCAAAATGACCATGACTTATTAATTAAGTGGTGCTAATTTAGATGGTGAATATCATAACTCTTGAGAGTGTAAACATGAAACCAAATGGACCCGCTAGGGTCCATTTGGTTTCATTTTTACGCTCTCAAAGAGTTACTTCTGGTTAACCAACTTTCCATCATTTAGTCTCGAGGGCCCACCTGGAACCCTCTCAGGGACCACTGGTGGTCCCCAGACCACCTGTTGAAAACCCCTGTTAAAAATCTATAGATTGGCCCCACCGTTGTATAAGCCGCAGGGTCAAAAGCATGTGAAAAAAATAGCGGCTTATAGTCTGGAAATTACGGTAGGTGATCCACATCCACACAGAGCAAAGACGTTGGCCTGAGTTAAAGTTTAAAGTCAAGTGTGGCTGAGCAGAGATGGTGTGTGTTTGTTATTTGTTATCCAGGTTTGCACTTTAACCAAGGAGGACAACCGGGCGGTGCGGAACATCCCGGAGGACGAACAGCTCCACGTCCTGCCGCTCTACAAGGTCTCTGACCGGGACGAGTTTGGACGCGTGGAGGGCCAGTGGGCCAAGATCCAGACCGGGGCCCTGCAGGTCCTGTCGGCCTTCCCCAGAGAGGTGGGTGCAGGCTAAAGACAAAAAATATAGATATATATCTATTTTGACTTTTGCTGAAAAGTTTTGTCTATTACCTTTAAAAGGATCCCTGACTAATAAGATAAACACTGCTTAAAACATTATACTTTCCCTATATAACTAAAATAAACAAATAAAAACACCAATGGCATCTTATTTCTTACATAAATAGAGAAAGTTTCTCTCAACAGGAACTGCTCCTGGCGCAGGATGATGATGTCACGTGTGGTCTAGCTCTATGGGATACATGGATGAACATGCTCATGTGACATCATCATCCTGTGACCGGATCACTTCCTATTGAGTGAAAGATTCTCTATTTATGAAAGAAATAAAGTATTGAAGGTGTTTTTATCTGCATGTATTAGTTATAGAAGGCAAGTATAGTGTTTTAAGGCATATTTGTCTTATTAGCTAGGGATCCTTTTAAAACTGCATGTTATCCCTTTCTGGTGACTGGTACAGGGGCGGATCTAGGCATGGGCCTGGGGGGCAATGCCCCCCTAAAAGTGCAGACTGCCCCAACAACCACAATGGCATGCAAAACAACCCAAGATATTTCAAATTGAAGTGCTTATATTTAAAATGATTTGAAACACTACTACTGCTACTAACTAACTACAGCTGTGGCACCACTAAACCAACAGCATTTCATCACTGAAAACTCTCTGAGTCAGACCTTTAGCTTTATGCATGCTGCGTGTCTGTTGCAACTTCAACAACAACTGATGTTATTATTGATGCTTTACTTGACTAATAAAAGTCCTGTAACTGAAAATGGTATGGGTGCGACTTCATCCCCCCCCCCCCCCCCCCCCCCCCCCCAAATTGGGAAAAGTTATATCCGCCCCTGGACTGATAATGGGTGCAATTCTCAATCGCTGAGGTGTAGCAGGTATGGTGTAAGTCTCCTCATTGGCTGCATGGCAGCAAATCAGCTCTGGGGCCTCTGTAGTAGGCCGAAAGCCTATACCACTAGGCCTGGGCCTGGGCTTACCAAATAATTACGCAGAATAATTAAAATCTGCAATTCAAAAGGTTCAGAAATCACCTGACCCCCAATTAAAAATGTTACTGTACTCCCCGGCTTTGTTCATCATGAGTTGAAGCTCTTGATGACTGGTTTTAATTATTATGAATAATTATTTGGTAGGCCCAGGCCCAGGCCTGGTGGTAAAGGCTTTTGGCCTAGCCCAAGGCCGCAGACCTGATTTGCTGCCATGCAGCCAATGAGCACGAACCCACACCTGATTTGCTGCCATACAGCCAATGAGGCGACTTACACCATACCTGGCTACACCAAGGCGATTGAGAATTGCACCCATTGTCCTCCTAATACCTGAGGGAGCTGTGCTTTTTCATTTACGGTTTTCATTTATTTTTAAATTATTTTATTTAGGCTTCCTCTACCTTGCATGGTTTCCTCCCCTATTGGTTTGTAAATGGGATCCAAAATCTATGTAAAGTGCCTTGGATTAAGGCGCTATATAAATTTACCATTTACAAATGACCGACGCTCATCTGTTCGTAGAGTTTAATATTGTGGTGCTCAGTACTTGTCCGTGCAGATGAGGTGTAAGCCCCTCCCATCACCTAGCAGGGGCTGATCTAACATTTCCCAATTGGGGGACAGGAGAAAATGGTATGGGGGCGGCTTCATCGCATGAAGTCGCATCCATACCATTTTCAGTTACAGGACTTTTATTAGTCAGGTAAAGCATCAATAATAACATCAGTTGTTGTTGAAGTTGCAACAGACACGCAGCATGCATAAAGCTAAAGGACTGACTCAGAGAGTTTTCTGTTTTCAATGATGAAATGCTGTTGGTTTAGTGGTGACACAGCTGTAGTTAATAGCACTAGTAGTGTTTCAAATCATTTTAATTATAGTTATAAGCACTTTAATTTGAAATATCTTGGGTTGTTTTGCATGCCATCATGTTTGGTGGGGCAGACTGGGCATTTAGGGGGACATTGCCCAGTCTGCCCCCCCCCCAATGCCCATGCCTAGATCCGCCCCTGTCACCTAGTATCTAAAATACTCTTTTTGGCAACGATATACAATGTAGTTCTGGTCCACCAGGCGTTAAGCAGAAGTCATTCAGTTAATATAAGCTAGGATCAGGTATCCTCATTCCGGTTGCGTCGCTGCAGGCTCTGAAAGCATGTGTTTTGATACGCTCTAGTGAAATGAAGTATTGTCTGTCTCTACATCCACCTCCTCCACTGTACATCGTCTCTCCATCTCTGCATTCTTGTCTCTGGCAGATCTTCAAAAAGCGTGGCAGCCAGGGGCGGATTTAGGCATGGGTATGGGGGGGGGGGGGATGCCCAGACTGCCCCACCAAACATGATGGCATGCAAACACAACACAAATTTCAAAGATATTTGAAATTAAATTTCTTATATTTAAAATGATGTGAAACGCTACTACTGCTTCTAACTAACTCCGGCTGTCATCACTGAACCAACAGCATTTCATCATTGAAAACAGAAAACTCTCTGAGTCAGACCTTTAGCTTCAACAACAACTGATGTTATGGTTGATGCTTAATTGCCTAGTAAAAGTCTTTTATCACATCTAAAACATTTTTGGGGCAAAAATATGTTTTTTGTTATGTCATTTACTTTCATTGCTACACGTAGCATTGTAAACCATCCTTCTCAGTATGCTATACTGTACTTGTCTGTGTCTTTTTAATAGTGTGTATGTGTTTGTTGCACAGGCACAAGCAAATGCACATGCATGTGTGTGTGCATGCACGTGTCTTAAGAGCCCCCCCCCCCCCCCCCCCCCCCCCCCCCACACTTCTAAAAGTCCCACTAGACCATTATCACCTGCCCCCCCAAATTGGGAAATGTTACATCCGGGCCTGGTGGCCGCGGGAAGCATTTCACATTAGGCGCGGGTGTGAGCGTGATAACTTTGCGCTCGCCTCAAAAAGAAAACCCCCCCTGGTCTAAATGGTTGTCCTAATAATCCGTCCAGGTGCGTCTGCTGGCTGAACCGGTGAAGTCAGCCCGTAAGAAGAGAGAGGAGGCTCGACTGAAGGCCCAGGCAGGCAGATTGGAGAAGAAGATGGCTCTGGCACAGCTGGCCGCAGACAAGCTGAAGACTGAGACCTCCAGCAGAGGTAGGTGGGCTGTTGTCATGGGTCTGGGTCTTACCTAATGATGAACCAGTGGTTCTCAACGCTTCAGCATCACATTCACATGATTTACAACGTATTCACATGGATCACATCAACCTAGAGTTATCAAACTCTGCCCGAAGCCGACCAGGCCCGACCTGACATTTTACGGTTTGGCTCGGGCCTAAAATGTATATAGATCAGTAGGGCCGGGTCGGGACTATAGGGCTCCATGAAAAAAACAATATATATTATTATTATATATTATATTTAGGGCTGTTGAATGATTAAAATTTTTAATCAAATTAATCACAGCTTCAAAATTAATTTAATCATGATTAATCGCCATTCGAACTATGTCCAAAATATGCCATGTTTTCCTGTACAGGATTTCAACATTTAAAAAAGAAACAGAATCTGTGAAAACTTAACCATTTAGCCTAACTTTAAAATATCGATCAAAATACGTGATCTACAAGCCCTCAATGCTTGTAGATCCTCCAGCTATACTCTATGGCTCTGGTTACAGGAAGACACACAGCTATATGTCTCCGTAATACCCTGCTGTGCCCATTTCTATCAATGAGAAAATGCTCAGTGGGTTGAGTTAGTGTGCACATGAGTTAATTGCGTTAATTTTTTTAATCAGATTAATCAACAATTAATTTAATCCCATTAATTAACTATTTTCAACAGCCTTATTATTATTATATATATTGAATTATTTTATTATGATCAAAATAACAATTCTGTTATGTCTGTCTGTGTATTTACCTCTTATGAAGATGGCGCTGATTGGTATTTTCACTTTTACTCTCTGTAAATTGCTGAGGGTGGCGTCGCAGGTGGTGTGGCATAGCACGAAACAAGCGAAGACTGAACCCACCGCTGGGGCACCATCGGGGCATTGTAAATGTAAATCTGGGGTTAACAGCAGAGACAGACAGAGGCAGCGCACTCACCTTAAAACACATGAGATCCTGTTGCAAATGTTGATATTTGATTCCTTCGATCCCTTCCCGATTTTGATAATACCAAGTGGTCTTATATGCATTCTAGCCAGTGGTGCCTTGTAGCCTTGCCAGTCCATGATGTCATGAGCCGTTGAGCCTATCTCCTGTTTCTGTAGCGTGAGGCAGCTTGATGTACAAGTACACCCCCTGGACATGACGCTAGTATAGTATGTAGTAAGATGAGAAAAACGTTTACGGAAAAGAGATGTTTATTAACTTGTTTTTAAGAAATATTAACGGACATGGATTGTTTTACAACCAGGGGCAGGGCATTCCACAGAGTGGGGGGGAAGACCCACAGCAAAGGCCCCATCACCTTTGGTCTCTAGCCGGGTTACAGGGATTTTCAGGAGAGCTTCACGCAAGGACGTAAGAGCTAAAAGATCCATGATAGGGGATGGAGCCAGACCATGAAGTGCTTTAAAAGTTGGATTTTCAAATCTAGTCTAGCCTTAACCCTTGTGTCCTGAACGCGTTTTGGTGTTTTATCTGTTGAAAAATAGCAGAACAACAAGCTCATGTCGCGCCACCGAGTGGCGCGACATGAGCTTGTTGATCTGCTATTTTTGAAAAATTGTGAAAATGTGCTGCAAATCTCTGAATATGTTATTTTGGAAGCAAACATTTTTAACTCAATTTTTTGCATCTGGGGGATCCCTAGAACAACATGTTTTCAGATGGGGGTCTGCAGCCAAATATGGATAATTCTGGTGGTCCTTGGCTTGGCCTTGGACACAGGAACACAGATTTTTCAGAAAAACTAGAATCTAGTGTCAGAGACTATAGAATCTAGTGTCACAAACTCGATTCTAGTGTCAGAAACTAAATTCTAGTGTCAAAAGTAGATCCTATCATCAGAAACTATGATTTAGTGCCAATAACTAGAATCTAGTGTCGGAAACTACTGTAGAATCTAGTGTCAAAAGCTAGAATGTTGCTGCAGCTATAATCTGGTGTCAGGAAATACTATATAATCTGGTGTCAGAAACTCCAATCGAGAGTCAGGACACAATGGGTTAAAAGTTGGATTTTCAAATCTAGTCTAGCCTTAATAGGTAACTAATGCAGTGTAGCTAGCACCAGGGTTATATGTTCCCTATGGCTGAACTAATTGTAGTCTGGATAATGAGGAGTGGTATAAGGTATAAAGTCCATTTGTAAGATACTGTGTTCTTTCTGAGGTCAACAACTAGTAGGGTTGTATCTGACCGTGGAGAGCCAAGGTCCGTTTCTCAGTGGATTTATCATCTATGAAGGAAACTGAGCCTCCATGTAAATCACATGTACATTTTGGCTAATCCTCCCTACTACAGAGTGTGGGGAGACCCAAGGATTTCCTCCCTGTCCCCAATGACCCCCTGAGGTAAAAAAAAAAAAAAAAAAAAAAAAAAAAAAACCTAGTTTCAGTTTGGGCTTTTGGATAAAAGCTTTTCGTCAATCAGGATGAGAGAGGCCTTACTCCAATCAGGATTGAGTGGGGGTGGGCCTTGATGTATATGATGTTGGCCTGTTGCACTTCCCCTCATTGTAGAGCAGGGGTGGCCAACCCGTGGCTCGCGAGCCGCATGAGGCTCTTCAGCTGGTTACATGTGGCTCTTAAGGGGCTTCCACATGAAACCATCAAAAACCTTTTTTTTTTATACCAGGGCCCACCATTTATTCAGAATTTGAGCCATGGACTACCATTTGATGACATTTTAGCTCCACAGACCACAAAGCTAAAGATTTTGTTTACTTTTGTCAACAATTCCAGGCTGGATTTCAGAGAAAACAAAACAGTCAAACATACAGATCAAAATGACCATTAATCTTCTACATTCTCTAGTTGTGTAGACTTGGGCTAATTCACATGATGAATATCTTAACTCTTGAGAGTGTAAACATGAAACCAAATGGACCCGCAAGGGTCCATTTGGTTTCATGTTTACGCTCTCAAAGAGTTACATCTGGCTAACCAACTTTCCATCATTTAGCCTGGGGACCACCTGGAACCCTCTTTGATGTGGCTCTTTGCAGTAACACAATGAAAAACGTGGCTCTTAGTCTGTGACCGGTTGGCCACCCCTGTTGTAGAGTGTGTGCATGTGCACACCTTCTACCAGGGGGGGACCAGAGAGTTTTCCAAATAACGTAAATCACTTACTATATCTTCAATGAGAGCCCCAAATCCATATGGTTTCCATCAAATAACCTGGTACAGCACAATAAGGCAAAATTACATAAAATTCCTTCTGCTTTATGGAGCGTGTGACATGTCTAACTAGGTGGTTTTCATTATATTGAACCGACACAGCACAAAACACCCCTTGGACTAAAATGTGCTCATTTGTGATGACGGCTCTGCCCATTTATAGTACATATCAGTTGTTTTTCTTGTCATAAAGCTACATATATCGAATGATGGCATTTAGGTCATTTTACCTTATTGTGCCTTCCCATGTTATTTGATGAAGGGGGCGTATGGATTTTCTCTGCATTTTTGCAAGTTACATGGGGGCTCAATTTTTTTTTAACCTTCATAGATCATACATTTATGTCATTGAACGGTCTGATAAGACCACTACTAATGTTATAATATTTTCCCCATGTCATTTTTGTGTGTGTGTGTGTGTGTGAATATATATAGGAGGCACCCCAGCGGCACCGCAGTTGCTGCCCGCCTTGAAAACAGAAGCACAGCCTCCGCAGCAGGACTACCGCAGCTCCTACAGCCCTTACCTACCAGCAGAGCAGCACAACCAGCAGCGCCTGGACCCAGCCAGCACTTACACAAACAACCACCACCACCACCACCACCACCAAAGCACCAGCAGGAGCAGCAGCAGCTACCCCAGCCCTGGGCCTAGGCCTGGGCACATCACCCCCCAACAGCAGCAGCAGCAGCAGCAGCAGCAGCAGCAGCAGCAGCAGCAGCAGCACCCACCCAGACTGAGCCCTAGCCCTCATGGATTCTTCCCCACCAGCAGCATCCCAGTCTACTGAGCCCTGGCACTGGGCTCATCCAAACCCACCAACAACAACACCAACACCATCACCAACACCACCCGGGGCTGTCGTCCTCGCCACTCGCACACAACGGCTCTGCGCTCCAGCACAACGCGACACAGGGACGCCTTTCCACCGCCACCGCGGGGAATAGTTTATACTCACTGCAGCAGCAGCAGCAGCAGCAGGGGCAGGGCTTGCCGGGTGACTTCCCCCCCAAACAGAAGCCATTATTATTTTCGTCAGAGGAACGCCACCACGGCCACCATCGCTCCACTCCCCAACTCCCCCATGTGTTTAAGACGGAACCCAAGGAGGAGGACTCCTCCTCCTCGCCCCTACCTACCTCGGAGGGTCTCTTCAGCCGGCTCAACGGCCTCCCCGCCTCCTCCTCCCCCCTCCTCCTCGAGGAGGAGGCGAAGGAGGAGGAGGAGGTGTGGTCGGACAGCGAGCACAACTTCCTGGACGGGGACATCGGCGGCGTGGCGGTGGCGCCGTCGCACGGCTCGGTGCTCATCGAGTGCGCGCGGCGCGAGCTGCACGCCACCACGCCCATCGCGCGGCCCGACCGCGGCCACCCCACGCGCATCTCGCTGGTCTTCTACCAGCACAAGGCGCTCAACGAGCCGGGCCACGGCATGGCCGCCTGGGACGCCAAGATGGCCCGGCGCGAGCGCGAGAGGGAGGAGGAGGCCGAGAGGATCCGGCTGGGGCTGGACGACGACGAGGAGGAGGACGAGGAGGAGGAGAGGAGAGGGGCTGACGGAGGGCTGCTGTCGCCTACGTCGCCCCACGAGGGTGAGGGGGGCCTGGAGGACAGGGTGGCCAGGGTGCCCACGCGCCAGGCCTGGACGCGGACGCGAGACGGCGTCATCACCGTGTGCCCCTACGCGCTGACCCGGGTGACCGGACCCTACAACCGCTGGACTTGAAGGGTAGAGAGAGGGAGTGTGTTTGTCTGCCTCTCTCTCTCTCTCTTTCTCTCTCACTCTCACACACACACACACACACACACACACACACACACACACACACACACACACACACACACACACACACACGCACACACACCTCACACCCTTGTGCTTCAGCCTTACCTCAATCGATGCACCCGCTTCCACTGTTATCAAGCAGTATTTCCCAGGATGCTGCTTATTAATCAGAGTGCCTCCACCAGGCATGTTGTCTGGGAGCAGACTGTATGACACCACTGCATTGATAAGACCAAAATCCTCCATCAGTGTGGCCGGTTGGCCGCCTTGTTTTAAGCCCTGTGTCAGCGTGGTGACATGCTGGAGGTTATGTTTAGGGTTAGGGTTAGAGGAGGTCAGTATATTGACCTTGTTTTAAGCCCTGTGTCAGCATGGTGACATGCTGGAGGTTATGTTTAGGGTTAGGGTTAGAGGAGGTCAGTATATTGACCTTGTTTTAAGCCCTGTGTCAGCGTGGTGACGTGCTGGAGGTTATGTTTAGGGTTAGGGTTAGAGGAGGCCAGTATATTGACCAAAATGACCGCAATAAAGTAGCTCAATGGTTTTCAAGCTGTTAACCAAATGGACGCTTATAAATCTGCAACTCTTGAGAGTGTAAAAATGAAACCGAATGGACCCTTATGGGTCCATTCGCTTTCATTTTTACTCTCTCAAGAGTTAAATTATATTTAATCGATCTGAATGACTTAATTCTCAAGAAGGTAGACATTTGAAAATGTAGAAGAATTGATATTTTCGACCAACGTTTTGCCAGTTATCTCTCCTAAACTGTGGACACGAAAATCCTTAGTTTTGGGTCCGAGAGACTTAAGACATCAGACGGTGGTCCTCCGTGGCTAAAATGCAGAATAAATAGTGGGCCCTGGTATGAAAAAAAAAGGTTGGAAACCACTGAAGTAGCTGAATGTGCATTAAAACGGAATGCATTGCGACGCACTCGCGGTGCAGTCGGGGGGGGCGGGGCTCAAGTCAGTCAGTCTGCTGGCAGCCAACATGCCTGGTGGAGAAACTCTGCTTAACAAGCAGCATACTGGGAATACTGGCTGGATTTTTCGGTAGAATCCGCTCGATCGATTTAAAAAAAAAAACAAGTTCTGCTCACCTTTTTCTTTATTTTCCAAACGTCATTTTAATTGTTCTTTTCTAAATCTTGGGTCCTTTTTCCTCCTCATCCGGTCTTTCCTTAAATCTCTGCCTTCAAAGTGGTGAGAAAGATATAAACTGTGTGTTTTTGCGTGTGTGTGTGAGAGGGGTGCTCTTATAACTGTGACTTTAGCTGTTGGTTTTTTTGTTATTATTGTAAAACACACACATGCACACACATGGTGCTTTGAAGCATTTTACAAGACATTTTTAAACTGGGTTTTCCTTTTTTATAGAATATAAATATATATAAATATATACACCATATAAACATCTGATAACGAAGAACAAAAAGGTAAAAAAAAAAAAGAAAGGAAGAAAAAAATGTGATTATTTATTATGATCCTGATGATGGTTTTTCTATTTAATTTTGTTGACGGTGTAACAGCCTGTTTACTGCAAAAACCTCTCTGTCGGAGGGGGTCAACCTGCGTATGGTTTGACAACTCTGATTTCCTTTGGGTTTTTTACAACTTCAGATCTATTGGTTACATTACAACCAGCGGTGCTTCTTTTCATAAGGAAAACGACATTCATTCAAGACGTATATATTTTAATGGGTTTACATGCATACATTGGTGCCATTTGAACTGTAACCTTTCTTAAAAACAATTAAACAACACCCTTTTATACCTGGATGACCGTTGGGGTGCCCCAGGGCTGCGTACTAGGCTCACTACTAGTATTAGCCTTCCACACCAACTTTCTCCTCTTATTCTAAAACCACATTGTGCGGTGTCTAGATCGGCTACGGTTTGCCCACCCAGAATGGAGCTCTACAGAGAGTTTCCTGGAAGTAAAAATCCCATTCCATTTTCTCCATAAAGATTTTTTTTTTTTATTATAACCAATAATGCTGCAATCCATTAAAGATTGGATTCTGGTTGTAAAACCACACTTAGTAAAAAGGAACTGTTTTTTTATAGGAAAATGTGTTTTTATCGTTGAGAAACCAGCCACAACAAACTGATACCTCTGACAATCATTAACCAGTCAACTGTAGTTTACAGTACAGTAACCAACAATATGAAGACAACAATATATGTTTTATTATAAACAAACAAACAAAAGAAGCAAGGTAAACGATTGTGTAGTCCGTAAACATTGCAATTAAGGTATGAGCAATGGATTGAAGAGGAAGTGATGTAGATCCACTGCATCCATATCCAAATACACAATTTATAGATCAGGGACCCATTTGGACAGTAAGCTCTGCATCACAGAGACCAACTACTGCAGGGGTTTTCAACCTTTTTGATGCCAGGGACCACCATTTTTTTCAGAATTTGAGCCACGGACCACCACTTGAGGACATTTTAGCCCCACGGATCCCAAAACTAAAGATTTCTTTTGCTTTTGTCCATCTTCTAGTTGTGTAGACTTGGGCTAATTCAGATGATGAATATTTTAACTCTTGAGAGTGTAAAAATGAAACCAAATGGACCCGCAAGGGTCCATTTGGTTTCATTTTTACGTTCTCAAGAGTTACATCTGGTTAACCAACTTAGCTGGGGACCACCTGGAACCCTCTCAGGGACCACTGGTGGTCCCCGGAGCACCTGTTGAAAACCCCTGAACTACTGTAAAGAGCATGTACAGTAATATTAATTCACCATGAGGTGGAGTTAGATTCAAATTTGTTTACAAACTCAAAGTTGCCTGTGATACATTAAATAATTAATATGTCTTCATGAACATAGTGGTTATGGTCAGGAGGAAGCTGGTCAGTTTGATACCAGGACATGGTAAAAACAAAAAAAAAACTGAAAGAAGCATCTATGCACACGACTATGGAGGAACATGGAATGAATGAGGATTTTTACCTCTGGAAATGGCTTCCGGCAGCCCTTCTATTGCACTCTAGTGTGTAGCAGGGGCACTATAGGATTTATTTATTTATTAAGAGTTGGTTAAGTGAACACGGTGCATCACATATATAGGAACACACAGAGGACAAGACTCAATAATAATAATAATAATAGTAACCATTACGTGCATTTTTACTACAGCTGATCTTATATGTCACATCATGTAGCATATGGTGCTCTAGCTATACTTAAACACACAGCTGTGGAACACATCTCTAGGTTTTCTATCTCTATGTTTTTTCCTTCATCCTACACAGTTATGTATGTATGGCATATTGAGAAGCACTTTTGTTTTTAAAATCTTGTTTTTAAACTTGAAAAAAGGTTGTGAACCATGTATGGACAGATGGAGATACATATTATACACCTGTATATTAGGGCTGGGACTTTAAGTGATTAATTGAGATTACTTGATTACAGAAACAATAACACAATAAAAAGAAAACGTGTTTTAATCACACATAGCTTTTGCACCACACCAGGCATACGGATCATACCGGTGCACGCAATGCGAGAAGAAGCCAATCAGGGCTGCCATTGATCCCACCTTCCGTTGTTGCGTCCTCCCATTGGTCTGAAATTACTAACCCTGTCTCTAACCCTCACCCTCAACATAACATGTCACAGTGTGGACACAGAGCTTAAAACAAGGTGGCCAACTATTATGCTGATTTCCAGTGCATGTTTGGACTAATGAGGCTTAGGGCTTTGATTGTCTTATGTATCAGGTCTTAAGTCTTAAGTCAAAACTTAGAGGTCTGGAAAAGCTGTTTGAGTCTTCTGAGTGACCAAACAGCTTTGCCACACCTCCAAGTTTTGACTTAAGACTTAAGACCTGATACTTAAGACAATGAAAATAGGGCCCTGTTAGGATCTCTGGGACTTTAGATGTACATGCAGTCCCCGCCAATCAGATGGCATTGCTTGGCCCAGTAGATTATGCGAAAGGTAGATTTGGAAAAACTCACTCATTGATACACTTTATAACAATCTGTTTTAATTGACCAAAAATGCTTCTCAGGCCAAATATTGATTAATTGAGACTAATTAATTACAGAAAATTAAAAAAAAAAAAAAAAAAAAAAAGATTAATTTAATCGAGTCCCACCCCTAATATATATATATACCACAGCTGTATGTGTGAACTCTGTCACAGTATTTCTGCATTCTTTTGTTCTGCAACTTGATTTAAGCTACGATTGGTGCAAATGATCTACATATCTAATGGCAGCCTGGTTCACTACATAGGCTACCAACTAGCTAATTACAATATGCTGCAACAACAACAAGTGCTTTTTGAGAAACGCATAGGGCACAAGGGGTGAAAAAAGAAAATCATAGGATTTAAAAAAAAAAAACAGAATTTTAAAGGGATATTTCACTTTCAACGAAACCTTTCGTCACTGTATCGCTCACTCACCCGCTTCGACCTCTATCCATCGATTGAATAGACACTTATCAACAGAAATGTTACGATCCAATCGTGCCGGTATAGCAGATATTCAGATACCCGCCGGGCAAGTAGATATTTTGTATTCATTGCATCGGTGGATCACGGATACTACTAGTAGGGCGGGGCGAAGGAAGTTTTACTGAAGTTATGGTTAGGGTTAGGTTAGGTTTAGGCATAAGTTTACTGAGGTTAAGTTTAGGGTTGGGGTTAGGTGTAGGCATAGCCTAGTTTTACTGGGGTTATGTTTAGGGTTTAGGATTAGGCTAGGGTTAGGGTTAGACGGTGCTTTATGCGGTAACTAACCCTAAACAAAACTTCAGTAAAACTATGCTTCGCCCCGCCCTACTAGTAGTATCCGTGATCCACCGATGCAATGAATACAAAATATCTACTTGCCCGGCGGGTATCTGAATATCTGCTATACCGGCACGATTGGATCGTAACATTTCTGTTGATAAGTGTCTATTCAATCGATGGATAGAGGTCGAAGCGGCTGGCTCACCGGTGTTCATGTGAACACCCCAGACAGTTTATAAGTTACTCCATTCAGTACTTAGATATTTGATGTTCATTTTAGCTGCCCCGCCCCCTTCCTATACAAACCCATTATAACTTACTCCAAAACATATTAGATTAAACGAAAACACCCAGTGTTTTTTTTTTTCCTTTTCTTTTCTGCTGACTGATAGGGTTGTCCTAATACACGAGGGGACTGTGAAATTTCATTTACTTTGTTTTCATTTGTTTTTAAAATATTGTTTCTGGAAAATGTAGCAACCAGCTGCTGCTCCACATTGGTGAGGAGTCGGACTAAATAGTAAAACAATGTTTTAGAAATAAATTAAAACAGTAAATGAAGAGGCACGACCCCACTATTCGGAGGACAATATCAGTCACCTGAAAAAAAAAAAGACTTTTGATGATGAATATGTCGTGGTTAAAATGGAGTTTTAAGTTATAATGGGTTTGTATAGGAAATATGTATCGAAATACTGAATACAGTAACTTTATGGACTGTCTGTGGTGTTCACATCAGCTAGAGTAGATGATCAAATAGCTGTTTTTGAAAGTGAAACATCCCTTTTTATTTAAGGTCCATGCACACTGCTGCGTTTTTTAAGATTTCTAGCGGCTTTTCGGAGCGTCTCCGGTGTGCATGGACCTTACTGTAGTGTATGTATGTTTACTATTTGTTTTTTTACTAAATGAGGCTGTCTTTTCCAGAATGCAAAATATATCTCACCAGGATTATATGTTCAGTTATTTATATATCAGTGGTTTTCAACCAGTGGTCCGGGGACCACCAGTGGTCCTTGAGAGAGTTCCAGCTATATGATGGAAAGTTGGTTAACCAGATGTAAACTCTTTGAGAGCGTAAACATGAAACCAAATGGACCTGCGTTGCGGGTCCATTTGGTTTCATGTTTACGCTCTCAAGAGTTAAAATATTCATCACGTGAATTAGACCCAAGTCTACACAACTAGAGAATGTAGAAGATTAATGGTCATTTTGATCTGTATGTTGGACTGTTTTGTTTCCCCAAATCCAGCCTGGATGATTTTGTGGACAAAAGCAAAAGAAATCTTTAGTTTTGGAGTCTCTGTGGTGGTAAAATGTCATCAAATGATGGTCCTCCGTGACTCCAAAAAACGCTGAATAAATAGTGGGCCCTGGTATCAAAAAGGTTGAAAACCACTGATTTATATTACCACAGCTATGTTAGCAGAAAGCTAAACTAACTGTATTCATTTTATATCTTTTTTTTTTTAAATACATTTTCTATAAAAACCACTCGGTCACATCCCACTACACATCAACATCTAAAGACTATTCCAGGTGCTGTATTCTTCTTGTGAAGACTAGTTTGTATACAGGTTTATATATTTCACCACCAGGCAGACAGCAGGGTCTGTGGCAGCTTTGCATTAATAAATCCTTCTCCTTACATAAGAATATCATAAACATTACATAGCCCTACATTACAGTACAGGATTGAACTGCTAGCCAGCCCAACACACTGGCAACGAACATTTTCACTGAGAATATGTTTTTTTTTTTTATTGTTGTTGTTATTATTATTTATGTTTTTACACGTCGTTGTTTTCATCATGGTGCTAAATCTGAAATAAGATATTATACCAAGGTGCGTTCATTCATTCTGATCATGTTACAACATGAGGTGCTGTGTCTTCATCATAATACTTATGAAAACAACCTAGTGGTCCCCCCAGCTGAATGATGGAGAGGTAACCAAATGGACCCTTATTATTACACTCCCTGCAGGGAGCACAGGCGGATTGGCACATATTTTCCCACCGGGACAATCTTGCCTTTGCCAGGCCACCCTGGTGGGGGGCAGCTGGTTAACCAGATGTAACTCTTTAAGAGCGTAAAAATGAAACCAAATGGACCCTTGCGGGTCCATTTGGTTTCATTTTTACACCCTCAAGAGTTAAAATATTCATCATGTGAATTAGCCCAACTTAGTCTACACAACTAGAGAATGTAGAAGATTAATGGTCATTTTGATCTGTATGTTCCAGGCGAGCATCTAGCGCATTCTAGTGCGTTTTGGATCTTGTCCAGGCCACTAGGTGGCGCAGGCCACCGGGAAAACTCCCTGTACTCCAGATGGCCAATCCGCCCCTGCCTGGGAGCCATTGGTATACCGCCTGACAGCGATGATATGGTTCCACATGAGGGTTATTTTAAACATCCTGAATGTTAAGTGAGCGTGTACAAAAGGGACCATTCGAGGTTGGATTTGTACACTCAATACATTAACACTCAGGATAATACTCTGGATTCTTTTTTTTTCACTCACTATAGACCTGCGCAGTGACGTCACCGCCCCGGTTCCAGAAGTCTTTTCCCCCATTCATTTTTCTCATAGACTTTTCGAAAATAATTTATATCAAGACGATTACGCCGCGGACACAGCCAACTCGAGTCGTGACGAATCATGATGACACACACAAACTTTTGGGACAATAAAATAATTTCTAAGATGAAAAACGAAACAAAAAGTCTTGTATCATGCCGTTTTCTACTTCTTCCTAATTATATATTATATGACGATATTGTGTTTGTTGTCATGATTTGTCACGACCCGAGTTGGCTTTGACCGCGGCGCAATCGTGTTTTTATTAACCATTTTCGAAATGTCTATGAGAAAAATGAATGAGGAAGAGACTTCCGGAACCGGGGCGGTGACGTCACTGCGCATCTCTATAGGACACACAATAAAACAGTAGGGAGTTTAAGATCGCTCTGATGCAGTGGCGTTTCTAAGCAATGTGGAGCCCTAGACAAGATTTTCCATGGGGCTCCAGGGAAAATCTCCTGTAAAATGCCGCCCCCAAGCGATAAAATTATGAACTATTTTTTTAAACTAAAGTGTTTTAAATGTTCATTTCTAGTTATAGACAGTGTTGGGCAGTAACTAATTTTAGATTACATATTACTGTAATATTACTACTTTTGCTCCAAAAAGTAAAGTAACGAGATTACTCTGCAAAAATGGGTAATAAGTAACGCATTACTTTGCAAGTAACGGCAAGTTACTTTTTTAAAATGAGCTTGTTGTTGCATGCAAAAATAGAACAGATTTACAAGCTATTGACAGGTACTGTAACAACAGAGATGTGCAGTAGATTGTAGATCCAGTCCACACGCTGCATCCTGCGCAGTTATGTACACTACAAATCGCTTGCTGCTTTATTTTGTAATAAACGGATTATGTTGTACTTCTCTATTTTTTCAAAAGCGGTGTTGAGAACTTGGGAAAGTAATAACGTAATATGTAATATATTACTCTTCAAATCCAGTAATAAGTAAAGTAATGATATTACTTTGTCTAAGGGGTAACGAGTAAAGTAAAGAAGTTACTTTCCTAAGTAATATAGACCAACACTGGTTATAGAGGACAAGTATAATGTATTTATCCATATGAGGTTTATTAGATCCTTTTAAAGCACCCACCCCTCACGGTCGCCCCCCTCCCCTTATGGCGCCCTCGGCAACTGCCTAGTCTGCCTAATGGCAAAAAACGCCCCTGCTCTGATGTCCAGCGAATGACTTGGTGCTCGATATACAGCATAAAACTCGCAACTTTTAACATCTTGATGCCAACGTCCACGAGAAGAGGAGCGTCACCTTGGAAACCAGAGACGCCAGTGGAAGGGGTGGACCCCGTCGGCGTCGCATGTTTTCACAACTATTTGGGGGTTTCCGTGGCGACTGCGACAGAGCGTGCCTAGTGCAGTACTTCCTCGTCATGTCGAAGTCACAGGGATGGGCGATCTTAAAGTCCCTACTGTAACCCACCAGTTACCCTTTGTGTGCTACTGAACGCGTTTTGGTGTTTTAGCTGTTGAAAAATAGCAGATCTACAAGCTCATATCGCGCCACCGAGTGGCGCGATATGAGCTTGTAGTTCTGCTATTTTTTGAAAAATTGTGAAAAGCGTCAGAAACTAGAATCTGATCAGGACACAATGGGTTAACTGTACACTGAATATTCAGTCGGTTGTTGCAAATATAATTTAAACTTTAAATCATGGACAGAAATTCTGTTAAACATGACAGACTGAGGTGCAAAAGTCTTCCGCTGATCACAACAACCAAACTCCCCCCAAACCACCACCACCACCACCACCACCACCACCAAAACCATGCACAGGACCGCAGGTTCAAGTCCACTTACACCACACAATGAATGTAAACAAAAAAGAAACAAAACACACACAAAAAAAAAAGAATCACAAACCAGCTTTGTTGTTTGTAGGAAAAATCTTTTCTGGACAGGGACAGAAATTACGTCACACAAGAAAAGGTAATTTGTGTTTTCTTGTCGTTTTTTTTAAGGAAGTTCTTATTCAATGGTTTGTATAACTGCGTTAAAGTCGTTGTGTCAATGAGGAGGAACTAACAAGCACCAGCATTTAAATATCGGATGTTTTTTTTGTTTTGTTTGTTTGTTGTTCTGAGTTGAAAAAAAATGTGTAAATATACATGTGAACCAGATTGTTTTTCACTGTACTGTTGATGGTGTGTAGACAATGGATGATCTTATTGCTTATTTTGAACCTGAATTACTGTATGTTGCTGAAATTATATCCATTTTAGACTTCAGAAGAGACTAAATTTAGCATTCCTTTAATGGATGGTAATAATGTTCTCTTTCGGGATTGTGAAATAAAGACATATTTATATTTTGGACTTGATCATGATTTTGTCGTATTAATTTATTTATTTTTTTTCTTGTGTGTGTGTGTGTGTGTGTGTGTGTGTGTGTGTGTGTGTGTGTGTGTGTGTGTGTGTGTGTGTGGGTCATTTTAAGAAAGAACGACACTATGGATGGTGTTTTTAAACAATTCGCTAGAAAACACATTTTTTGTATTTTTAAGGGGGGGGGGGTGAGATTATTTAGATGTTTTATTTCAAATATCAGATCTATAACAACATGCCTCTCTGTGTTATTGTAGCATATAGATCTAGCTATACTCAGATGGCCACAATATAGGCTATTATAGCTGTATATTCAAACTGGTTAATCTATGTTATAATAACAAATCATGGAGGTGTTGATTTAAATGTTTTCAAACAGGTGTAGTGTAGTGTAGTAATTTCTGGATGGAGACACATCATGCCTTTTCTCTTTTTATCATTGCAGCCATTTTTGTATTGACCTGACCTGTACTATAATTCTATGTTGTATCAATCAGCCAGTCAGTCATCCAGACAGCCATCAAGTGTGTTAACATGATTTTTTTTTTTCAGACCTCCAGACTATTTCCAGGAAAAACGGAATCGGGATAGGCTAACCTTTTTTTAATATGTCCACACATTCACACAACATCTCTATGGCATACTAACATGTTGAAAATGGGTGGAATTCCCACTTTAAATCACTTGGAAAAAAGACTGGCCCAGACAGAGCTACCGCTGCGCCATCTAGTGGTGAAAGCATTGGCAGGGTCTGTCATGTTAATATCAGGGGTTTTCAACCTTTTTCATCCCAGGGCGGCAGGGCCCACCATTTATTCAGAATTTGAGCCACGGACCACCAATTGAGGATATTTTTTTTAGACCCACAGACCCCCAAAAACTAAAGATTTCTTTTGCTTCTTTCTGTCCATGACCATTAATCTTCTAGTTGTGTAGACTTGGACTATAACTCACATGATGGATATTTTAACTCTTGAGAGTGTAAAAATTAAACCAAATGGACCCGCCAGGGTCCATTTGGTTTCATTTTTACACTCTCAAGAGTTACATCTGGTTAAAACACTTAGCTGGGGACCACCTGGAACCCTCTCAGGGACCACTGATGTATTAAAAAAATATATTAAAAAAAATGTATTAAAAAAAAAAAAAAAAAAACACTATTCAACTATAGCAAAATAGCTGATGTACAAACTATCAGCTATTTTTGATACAGCATATCTCTATGCAGTATATATGCAATGTAAATACAGTGGCACCAGGGGAATAACAGACTTAAAACAAATGATCTTATGGCAGGAAAAGAAACTACAGAAAGCTAAATATTAGGTGATTTGAGCAGTCAGTCTTGTTATTTTATTAGTAGTAGTAGTATTCGTACTACTAATGCTACTACTAATAATAAAATAACATTTACTACTACTAATACTACTACTAATTTAGTAGTAGTAATAGTAGTAGTTTCTTTCTCCCCTTTTCTTTATTTTTTTAAAAGGGGAACTCCACCCATTTTCAAAAATTTCCTGAGAGGGTACAAATGTGAACCAAATGGACCCTAGCGGGTCCATTTGGTTCCATTTGTACCCTCTCAGGAAAAGGGGGTCTGAAAGAAAAATCATTAACATGGTGAAATACATCTTGATGATGTCATCAGATGTATTTCACCATGTTAATGATTTTTTTCAGACCTCCGTTTTTAGGAAATACAGAATTGGGGGAACTTTTTTCCATCATGTCCACACAACATCTCTAAGGTATATTAACAGTGTTAGGACATGTGCACTACATAACTTAATATATTACATAGTGTATTACCAAAATGCAGTAACTTGTAATACAAATATATTACTTAACAAAAACAATCTAATATATTATACTTCTCTTTCTGCATTACTGCATTACTTTCAATATTACTTTCTGTCAATCTGTCTCGTTGAAAATGTTCTTGTGAAATTATCTTGACAACTGCAGAAGTTAAATAATTACTTATTTTCTATGATTTGTCATCAAATTATTCATTCAGGAGTGACATTTTTTCAAGTTGATTTCATATGGATTTGGCCAGATAGCCAAGTGCGCTTGCTTTATTGTAATATTTGATTAATAGTGACACTAAATATTTAATTATATATTTTGTAAAAAGTTTTTTTCAAAGTAATATGTAATAGTAACATTAATATATTACACTTGCTCAGACAGTAATATTGTAATATAATATATTGCTTTAAAATGAAGGTAATATTTAATATAAGTAATATATTAACAAGGTAAAGTAATATTCCCAACAGTGTTGGGAATATTACTTTACCTTGTTAATATATTATATTATTTTCAACACTTTAATATGCCATTAATATACAGCGTTGGGCCAACACTGTGTATATTAATGGCATATTAAAGTGTTGAAAATGGGTGGAGTTCCCCTTTAAACGTCCCCTCAGAGCCATCTATTAGAAGAGTTGCGCCATTGAGGGGTCAGAAAACAGCCTGGTCACGTGGTCCACGTACTCGCGCGAGCCCATAGGCTTCAATGCATTCAGTAACTTCCGGCTGTCACTATTCATGTCACTATCCAACAGAAGTCTATGTAGAGGGACAGGCCCCATGAAGTGAACGGAGTTGGCGTAACTCTGTCTATTTCCAAGGCTCTGAAACGTCCCTTCTAGACGACGTCAGGGTGACGTCATCAGCCCTCGACATCCAGTTCCAGAAGGGCAACGATCTGAAGCCTGACAGTGTAGGTGCAGTGTGTCTGTACCATAGATATATCTATGGTCTGTACAGAGTCTAGTTCATTATTATCAGTAGATGAACCTTAGAGATGATCTGTACATGGTGAAGAAGAAGGTTTATTATCCCTGTCTGCCTTCACAACGTGAAGAGAGACAATAATGTGTTTCCAAGTTCCAGGAAGAAGAAGTTAAAACAGAAGATGCTGCTGTTTGTTTGCATTGATATGTTTCATTGATACTGTCTGTCTGCTGTGGAAGAAACACAAGTCACATATTCACTGATCCTGTGAGTATTCAGAGCAATGATAACTGTTTTTTACTTTTTACTGCAGGTTTGTTCTGTAATGTTTAGAGTAGATAGACCTACTAAACTGAACACGTTTTCATTTAAAGGGGAATTCCACCCCCTTTTCAACGTTTTACATTGTCAGGGACCACTGGTTGAAAACCACTGCACTAAAATAGATAGCTGCAGAAACTCTTCTGGCAGAAAATGGATTATAATGCATTTCCGAGCCTATTCGTTTCGTACCAAATCTGCAGAAAATGTATCCCTAATCACCTAATGTATGCAATTAATGCATTCAAAAGTGCAGAATAAATGTTATAAGGGCCCATAATAGTGATTATTATTTAAGCTAAGCTTTGTCATAATCATATCTTTCAAGTAGTTTTAAGGAAGCAATGGTAGGAAAAAATATTCAACATTAAAGGTAGGGGAAGTGATTTGAAATTCATGGTGTAGTACCAGCCTGGTGCTACCTGGTGCTACCTGGTGCTTTTTTGGGTGATATCTGACAAAAGTGAAATCACTTCCCCTACCTTTAAAGGCAGAGGCAACTTTAGTATGTACAAACACTGTGTTTGTAAACAGAACAACTCCACCTCACCTCCACTCTGATTGGCTCATTATGAATCAGCTGGAGACTGCTGTGCTGTGATTCGCTAACACGCTGCCTCACCCCATACAACCCCCCTCCCCCTCACACATTAGCACGGCCTGCCCTGACATATGTTACTGTTTTTTTTGTTTTTTTTTTCATGATTTGTTGACAACAACGAAGTAAGTGTCTGTCTGCAGGGAAACAGCTGAAAAACATCGAAAAAGTTGCTTCTGTTACCGTTAATCATATTCAGCTATTCAGTATTCGGTTTTTGGCCAACCGTTTCCTATATTCAGTATTCGGTAGCCTTTCAGTGCATCCCTAGTCCCTACTACTACAACTAATTTGTTATTGAAGAACTTCCTCATATCAAATGATCTGCTGTGGTTTCACCTCAGTTGACATTACAGTGGAAAAACTATGTGAAATATGTGCTGCAACCTTTCCTGTTGCACCTACTGCTGCTCCTGTCTTATAGCCGCACCCCACACTGGCATCACACACACACACACACACACACACACACACACACACACACACACACACACACACACGTGCGCGCGCGCACGCCTGCATATGCATGTTTCTACAAGTGCCGGTTTTATTACACACAGCCTGCATTATGAATGATGTTCAGAGCACGTACCTTTAATATATACACATGAAGCTTGAATTGTCCTCTTTCTGTCTGTGAAGTGTGTGTTTCACAATGAAAATCCACTGTAGAACAGGTTATGAGCTGCTTTCTGACAAGAAATTATCTGCAAGTGTTTTATCTAAGTGAGTACTGGAGTTTGGAAGCGCTGAATCTGTACATCAGGGGTGCCCAACCTTTTTTGACCCAAGAAGTGCCTCTACTTTTAAGCAGCCAACCCCTCCGGGATGTACCAGTCCAATATCAACATTTCAAACCACACGCATCGTTGCCAGCCTGCAGTAACTTCACAACAACACAGCACTACGTTGTTTTACCACTTTACCATATAAGCATAAAGTACAACGGACTTGTCATAAATAGGCCTACAACAGACTTGGGCAAACACTGCCATTGCAAATGCAATCATAATAAGAACAGTCCAGAATAGTCCATTATAAGTTGCAGAACAGTCCATTACACGTTGAACAATACTGTTGGCATAATTCACAGATAGCAGACAATAATCCTCCAAATGAGCCGCTTCGTAGACACGCAGACACGCAGACACGCAGACACGCACACACACACACACACACACACACACACACACACACACACACACACACACACACACACAAAAAAATATCGCTCTTTTTTCATTTCCACCTCATTTTTTTTCTTTCCTCCCCACATCTCCCAAGATCTACTCATGATCAGGCCAAGATCTACTGGTAGATCCCGATCTACTGGTTGGGCTCCCCTGCTGTACATAATGCAGGCTACAGGAACTCTAGAGTTGCGGCTAATATCCATGCTGGTAGAATATTCTGTCACCTGTCAGTGTTGCCAACTTGGCGCATTTATTTAGCCCTATATTTAGCTTTTTTTCAGACCCCCCTAGCACCAAAATTAGTGAAAAACTCCTGGCGGAAAATCTAGTGCTTTTTTGCTGGTGAGTTGGGGCAAAATCGTCTGACAGGTGCCAGAGATGAAACCCTCGTTTTTCACCATTTTTCCTCCTATGACAGTGGTTTTCAACCAGTGGTCAGTTGGTTAACTAGCTGTAACTCTTTGAGAGCGTAAAAAATGAAACCAAATGGACCCTTGCGGGTCCATTTGGTTTCATTTTTACACTCTCAAGAGTTAAAAATATTCATCATGTGAATTATCCCAAGTCTACACACCTTTCAGGCAAGCATCTAGCGCATTCTAGTGCATTTTGGAAGTGCCACAAGTGCATTTTGGATTTTGGCAGTTGGCAACACTGCCACCTGTTAACAGCAGTCGACTGAGTAACAGACATCAGTTCTTCTCTTCCTCCGCAGTAATGGATGCTGTACCCGTCCATGCGTGGTGACGTCCCATCATGACGTCAGAGGCCGTGGTGTCCTCCACACCTCCTGCTGCCATGACCACGCCCTCTGTGACCACGCCCCCTGTGGTCACGCCCTCTGTGGCCACGCCCTCTCTGACCACGCCCTCGGCCCAGAGGGACTACCACTTCCTGCGCTCCTTCCTGGCCGGAGGTACCGTAGCAAAGATACCCTATGTACGGAATAGCCATACTCCCATTGGCGCCACTATATAGGCGACATGGACTACAAAGCCTACAAATGGTCTCCTAAGTAGTCAAGGTTTCTCTCAGAGACCCCTATCTGTCGTGTTTTGGCGGGCTGCAATCCGTTTAACAGTGTCACTCGTTCCGGGAATATCCGTTCTCTGCAAGCCACGAAACGGAACTGATCAAAGGTCACTTGCCCATGCATTGTTCATCATGCAGCAGCTTTATGACAGACTGATAGCAGAGGTTGTCTATGTATGGTATATGTATGAAGATAGGCCAACTTGCATTGGCACCACTAGAGGTGAATTGGACTACAAAGCCTAGAAATGGTCTCTTAAGTAGGCGTATTTTTCTCCTCTCAGAGGCCTCTGTGTCATCAGAGAGACTCTTCCTGACTGACACGTCAAATCTTGTGAAGAAGAAAATATTTTTTTGTATGGATATTTTGTAAATATCGTTTGCCTTGTCTTGTGATGGTTGCATCCAGTATTTCAGTTTCTATGGATTTAACGAATGGATCATAAGTTGTGTTCACGTTCATTCTACCATTGGAAATAAATAGACTATAACATTCTTCCACTCTCCTAATTTGTCCCCGTCAGGAAGTAAAGCATGTCGGCCTGTCTTGCTGTCAGTGTTGCCAACTTGGCGCATTTGTCGCTATATTTAGCGCTTTTCCAGACCCCCCTAGTGCCCAAATTAGTGAAAAACTCCTGGCGGAAAATCTAGTGCTTTTTTGCTGGTGAGTTGGAGCGAAATTGGTTGACAGGAGCCAGAGATAAAACCCTCGTTTTTCACCATTTTTCCTTCCTAGAAAGGACCATTGGTAACCAAATGGACCCTTATAGATCTGTAACTCTTGAGAGCGTAAAATGAAACCAAATGGACCCTTACGGGTCCATTTGGTTTCATTTTACGCTCTCAAGAGTTAAATTATATTTAATTAATTCTGAATTACCTAATTTTCAAGGATCTACACATTTTAAAAAATATGTAGAAGAATTGTTATTTTTGACCAATGTTTTGCCAGTTATTTATTCTAAATTAGTCCGAGAGACTAAACTCAACATCAAATGGCGGTCCCCTGTGGCTAAAATGCAGAATAAATAGTGGGCCCTGGTATGAAAATGGTTGAAAAACCACTGCTCTACCTGTAGTGCATTCTAGTGCATTTTGGAAGTTCCACTAGTTCATTTTGGATTTCGGCAGTTGGCAACACTGCTTGCTGTTGGCCTTTTGGCTGATAAGTGTCTTTACATCAGGGGGTTCCCAAAGTGGGGTTCTTGAGGGAGTTCCAGGGGGTCCCCACTCAGCTAAATGATAGTTTGGAAGCAAGTTGAACCCTCATGGGCTTGTAACTCTCAGAGTGTACAAATGGAAACATTTGGTTCCCTTTGTACACCATACCTACTTGGCTGGTAGATAATGCACCTCCTGACGTTGTCTCTGTGTTCTGTGTTTAGGTATAGCAGGATGCTGTGCCAAGTCCACCATCGCTCCACTGGACAGAGTGAAGATCCTCCTTCAAGCTCAGAACCCACACTACAAACATCTAGGTCACTATCCTGTCATTACACTGTCAATGTATACCTGTGTCTCATATTCCAAGTATACTGTAGATGAGTCATTCCACGGAAACGGTACCATTTGCAGTCCCTCTGACCGTTTTGGCTGTATTTTATTGATGGAGTCACTGAAAAATATTTTTAAAAGATTTTTTAATCAATTGAAATGTTCCCTTTAATATTGTGTAAACATTACATGGATTTTATCTTCATATCAGAAATTATATTGCTTTCTTTCAGTAGACACCATCTATTTTGTCCATTTTTCCATGTCCCCAGTGGCCTTCGATGAAAGTGGACTTGACATATGACTATTAAACATCAACAAAAATCCAAAAATTATGACATGAGCATATATATCTATCTGTACTTTATTGCTGGACATGTTTAGTTTTTGAATAAATAGATGATTAATCATTTAAATGGCATTATATAGCTGTGTCCCTCAGTTGCACTCAACTCCGTTCCCTCCATAACAACAATTAACTGGCCCTTTAGTGACATCAACAATAGGAAGTAGTATTCTACAACTCTTCTGACCAACATGCTACAGAAAGTTGCAATTTAAAACCTCATTTTACACCGTTTTAGAGGCATTTTGTATAGTCGTAAATCATAACAGCTCAACTCTGTTACATGAAATAATGATATAAAACAATTACTTATAAAGATTCTGTTTGTTATTCCAAGAATACATCTGATTCTGTAACCTCAGGCATGCCAAGTCTTCTCTTCTTACTCAACGCAGTTAGAGTAGTGACTATCTTTAGTACAAAAATCACAACTCCGTTATGAACTTAATTGGCTCAACTCCGTTATCAATTAACAGATATATAAAAGATATATAAAAATATATGTTGAATGTCTGAGATGGGAAATTATGTTTTTCTTATGGCTAAAGATGTCCTTAATAGTGTGGGCTATTCAGAAAAGTAAAACCTTTCGGTCAAAATGTCAGGAAAAAAAAGTCCAAATGGTACCGTTTCCATGGAATGACTCAGATGTTCAACCTCAGAGAGCACTTTGAGTATTGTAGTTCTGCATGTTGTATCTTCCTGCAGGCGTCTTCGCCACGCTGCGGGCCGTGCCTCAGAAGGAAGGCTTCCTGGGGTTGTACAAGGGCAACGGAGCCATGATGGTCAGGATCTTCCCCTACGGAGCCATCCAGTTCATGGCCTTTGACAATTATAAAAAGGTAAACCGTAAAAAAACATGTCAATAGTATGCAAAGTGCATTAAGGGTGCTACAGTTAATCACACTGATTGATTCTGAAATTATAGTTGATAGTTGCAGTAGTTTAATTTATTATTTTCAAAGACGACAAAAAAACATCTGGTTCACAACGTGTCATGATGCGACGCATTGGTAGCTTGTAGATTTGGGGGGGAAAAAATTGCAGAGGAGGGCGGTCACTGGCACACTAGCAGGTGTGAGAGAGAGGATTTTCCTTTGAAAATATATATATTTTCTTTGCTTTTAAGTCTTATGCTAGCCTCGACACCCACTGGGTTCGACAATATAATTGGCCCGCTGGCCCCCGATGGTTTCAAAACCCCTTCGGACCACCAAATGGCGCCACTCACTGGTCCGATGGGCCAGTAGAAAAATGCCTCTTAAAAATAAATTAATAATAAATACAATTTTATTTCACAATATATATAGAGAGATATTTTTTTTCAACTTCATTTATATTTTGTTTATTAGCACAAAAAACAACCGCCTTTAGGTTATGTGATCTCAAACCCAAGTCGCCTAAGTCGCCTGTGCGCACCACCGTCTGCATGGAACAGCGGCTACGCAGAGCTATACAGCCTACTTGGCTTGCTCTCGTGTAAGCCCGCTCCCCCGTTCACTTGCAGCGCACTACTGTAGAGAAGAAGAAATGCAGCTACTTGTTGCTCCCGTTCTAAAATGTTCTTAAAACCTCCGTCCCCCATCTCACAACCGGGCATAGACCGGCATAGCTCACAAAACACTTATCATTATTATAGCGTTTGCAGTGTTTGCAGACCTCCTCATTTCTGCCTGACGCGCAACATGCCCTCAGCTCAGCATCTCGCACGTCACAATGCGACAGCAGTCCTCCACCTCAAAATATATGTTTAATTCTGCCATAAACAGCCTATGTACAACGATTGTTCAGACTGCATATTCTCTCACACGTTGTCCTGTATCTAGGCCTACGTGTTGCACTGCGCATTGTATAAGCACGCACTTACCATACTGAATCCAAGCGTCTGTCAACAGCGCATTGACTCACACGCGTTCCGATCCAAAAAGTTTTGAGATTACAAATGTCCCGTTCTCACTCGGTTTTCAAGCGATTGCTTTAATTCCAACTTGTCAAAACAGTGTATATTTTATATATTTTATATTCCATTGGGTATAGGTATACGTTTTTATATGACTTCAAACTATATGAAGAGAGATAATGTTGCATGTCCTTTGTATCTGCGCAGTTTAGAGACACACGTGCGCTGCGCGTAGGCTATAATTGCTAGGGGCTTTCCCAGCAGTGCATTGGATTGATTTGAAAAACTGATCACCATGTATTCTATAAGGCAAAACCTCAATCGAACGAATATACTGTACATGATTGAGGCTATATATTACAATATGTTAAAATATATGAAACCAAATGTACCCTTACGGGTCCATTTGGTTTCATGTTCACACTCTCAAGAGTTAAAATATCCGTCTAAATTAACCCCACACAATTAGAGAATGTAGAAGATTAATTGTCACTTTGATTTACTGTTTGCCTGTTTTGTTTGCAAAAATCCAGCCTGGAATTGTGGACAAAAACAAAAGAAATCTTTAGTTTTGGGATCTGTGGGGCTAAAATGTCATCAAATGGTGGTCCTTGGCTCAGATGCTGGATAAATAGTGGGAAATAGTGGAAACCACTGCTTGTAATGTATCACAGTTATTTGTTTATTAGCTGCAGTAGTAAAGTACAGTTTATAATATGGTGCATGTATGCCAGCATAAGCCCATTGTTAGCCTTTTCTAGCCCTGGATCACTATCTAATGCTATCTATTTTATAGATATTTATTTGATATACTGTATATTTGTCTTGAACAGTGAAAAAATACAAGTATTGTATTTTTGTCCAAGAAGGGGCAGAGAGAATTAATGCTTCATGTATATTAAAATGTTATGTTCGATCAAATACATTTAAGGCTGTAGAAATGTATAACTACTTGTTATGATTATTTATATATTATGTTGGATGCTGGCATTCTTTCACCCCTTGCTTTAATTATTTTAAGCATTATGCATTGTAGGGTCAGCTTGCTGAGCGGTCTGCCGGTTTTGACCCCCGTGAAAAGAGTGCTGTTATTACTTGAATGATCAGCATTAATAAGTGCTATTGAATCGAAAGTGGTCTTTTTTTGCAAACTATGGGGATCGATTACCTGGGCCAGTGGTTACAGTTGTGGGGCCAGTGATCCTTAAAAGCCACTGGCCCAAAGGGCCAGTGGCAAATTTCCCTTATTGTCTATCCCTGACCCAGGCTTTCATTTTTGTCCGCGTTGTGGGAAAATGGAATTTACTGTTACCCAAAGTGGAGTAGAGGGGGAGTCAACCTTTCAGGGTGTTGGGCGTGGCTCCAAATGATGTGACAAAACACTGTAACTAAAACTATAACAAAACTGGACATCCAGATCACCAGTAGCCTGACAACGTTCCTTGTAATCCACAGATTCTACAAAAACGGCTGGGCATCTCTGGACACATCCATCGTCTCATGGCCGGCTCCATGGCAGGTCAGTACTATCCCTGATGATGATCAGGATGATCAGGGGTCAGCTATCACCAGGCTGGTGTTTTTTTCCCCTCACAGATGAACACAAGACGGACAGATAAATCATATGGATGGATCATTGAAACAGCTGAAAGGATGTGTGTGTTGTTGCGTTGCAGTGATAACAGTCTGTGTGTTGTTGCTTTGCAGGATAACAGTCTGTGTGTTGTTGTATCTTTGCAGGATAACAGTCTGTGTGTTGTTGTATCTTTGCAGTGATAACAGTCTGTGTGTTGTTGCTTTGCAGTGATAACAGTCTGTGTGTTGTTGCTTTGCAGTGATAACAGTCTGTGTGTTGTTGTATCTTTGCAGGATAACAGTCTGTGTGTTGTTGTATCTTTGCAGTGATAACAGTCTGTGTGTTGTTGCTTTGCAGTGATAACAGTCTGTGTGTTGTTGCGTTGCAGTGATAACAGTCTGTGTGTTGTTGTATCTTTGCAGGATAACAGTCTGTGTGTTGTTGCGTTGCAGTGATAACAGTCTGTGTGTTGTTGCTTTGCAGTGATAACAGTCTGTGTGTTGTTGCGTTGCAGTGATAACAGTCTGTGTGTTGTTGCGTTGCAGTGATAACAGTCTGTGTGTTGTTGCTTTGCAGTGATAACAGTCTGTGTGTTGTTGTATCTTTGCAGGATAACAGTCTGTGTGTTGTTGCTTTGCAGTGATAACAGTCTGTGTGTTGTTGCGTTGCAGTGATAACAGTCTGTGTGTTGTTGCGTTGCAGTGATAACAGTCTGTGTGTTGTTGCTTTGCAGTGATAACAGTCTGTGTGTTGTTGCGTTGCAGTGATAACAGTCTGTGTGTTGTTGCGTTGCAGTGATAACAGTCTGTGTGTTGTTGCTTTGCAGGATAACAGTCTGTGTGTTGTTGCTTTGCAGTGATAACAGTCTGTGTGTTGTTGCTTTGCAGTGATAACAGTCTGTGTGTTGTTGCTTTGCAGGATAACAGTCTGTGTGTTGTTGCTTTGCAGGGATAACAGTCTCTGTGTGTTGTTGCTTTGCAGTGATAACAGTCTGTGTGTTGTTGCTTTGCAGTGATAACAGTCTGTGTGTTGTTGCTTTGCAGTGATAACAGTCTGTGTGTTGTTGCTTTGCAGGGATAACAGTCTGTGTGTTGTATCTTTGCAGGGATAACAGTCTGTGTGTTGTTGCTTTGCAGTGATAACAGTCTGTGTGTTGTTGCTTTGCAGTGATAACAGTCTGTGTGTTGTTGCTTTGCAGGGATAACAGTCTCTGTGTGTTGTTGCTTTGCAGTGATAACAGTCTGTGTGTTGTATCTTTGCAGGGATAACAGTCTGTGTGTTGTATCTTTGCAGGGATAACAGTCTGTGTGTTGTATCGTTGCAGGGATAACAGTGTGTGTTGTATCTTTGCAGGGATAACAGCAGTGATCTGTACGTATCCTCTGGATGTGATCCGTGCCAGGCTGGCCTTCCAGGTGACTGGAGAGCACCGATACACTGGTATCACCAACGCCTTCTATACCATTTACCTTAAGGTTAGAATAACATTTGATTTTCTTTGTGTGTTACCTTGTCACGGTGTAATTCCAAATATGGTTCCAGTGATTAGAAATTGATATGTCAAAATATTCCCCTTTATTGAAAACAGTTTACACACTAAAAGTCACTCTTTTAGTACATAAATAAACGCAAAGTTGATTCAGACACTATGTAGGTGCTTTTCAAAAAATGTGAATGATGTGATGAAGTTCATTGTTTGCCGTCATTATTTGGTTTTCATAAGCTGTAAGCATAATCATCAATATTGAAACAATGAAAGGTGAAATATTTCAGTTGTTGTGTAATGAATCTAAAATATATGAAAGTTTATTCATTTTCATTACATTATGGCAAATAATGAACTTCATCACATTATTCTAATTTTTGAAAAGGACCTGTAGAGCATCACCAAAACTCATTTTGTTGTATTTATTTGTTTTAGTTGGGGGGTGCCAACTATATGGATTGATTGATTGATTGATTGATCTCAAAACCAAATTTGTAGAATGGAGAGGATTGTGCCTCAGGTCAAGTTGTTTCATGTGTCTTCTCTCTCTCTATAAAGCATCTGGGTCTGGTGTGATTTAGTGTTGATTGTATTTATTTCTATTTGTTTAAGGAAGGGGGGGTCTCTGGGTTCTACAGAGGACTGATCCCTACTATAATCGGCATGGCTCCATATGCAGGTCAGTGTTGGTCATCCTACTGTACTGAACACTTCCAATGGACCCTGGCGGGTCCATTTGGTTTCATTTTTACAAGAGTTAAAATATTCATCATGTGAATTAGTCTACACAACTAGAGAATGTAGAAGATTAATGGTCATGGACAGAAGCTAAGTAAATCTTTAGTTTTTGCTGTCTGTGCGGCTAAAATGTCCTCAAATGGTGGTCCGTGGTTCAAATGCTGAATAAATGGTGGGCCCTGGGATGAAAAGGGTTGAAAAGCCCTGAATTAGCCAATCTATATTGACATGTTGTGAGCTTGTAGGCTCTCCAATTTAACTATTCAACAATGTTTTTTAGATAGCTGGATGGATGGATGGATGGATGGATGGATGGATGGATGGATGGATGGATAGAAGAGCCGTCTCACTTTTTGCCATCCCATCACCTGAAGGGATGCATGCTCTGATTGGTTCAGAAACCCTCCATGCCAGATGATCGGGTGTGATCTACAATAAAATGCCCACCGTTTTCTTCATTCCAGCTTTAACCAACAGTTTCACATCATTCCTGCAAGATGAAGTAGAGCAGGGGTTTTCAACAGGTGGTCTGGGGACCACCAGTGGTCCTTGAGAAGGTTCCAGGTGGTCCCCAGGCTAAATGATGGAAAGTTTGTTAACGAGATGTAACTCTTGAGAGCGTGAAAATGAAACCAAATGGACCCTGGCGGGTCCATTTGGTTTCATTTTCACGCTCTCAAGAGTTAAAATATTCATCATGTGAATTAGCACCACTTAATTACGAAGTTTACACCGTTTTGTTGGCAAAAATACAGCCTGGAATTGTGGGCAAAATCAAAGGAATTCTTTAATTTTAGGGTGTGAAAATGTAATCAAATGGTGGTCCGTGGCTCAAATACTGAATAAATGGTGGTCCGTGGAGTCAAAAAGGTTGAAAACCCCTGAAGTAGAGCATTCATTTAACAAAAGGGACATCCTTTGCCTCCCGTCCCACTAGGTTTCTCCTTCTTCACCTTCGGGACGTTGAAGAGCCTGGGTCTGAGCCACTTCCCTGAGCTGGTGGGACGTCCGTCCTCAGACAACCCAGAGGTCCTGGTCCTCAAGCCCCACGTCAACCTGCTGTGTGGGGGCGTGGCCGGAGCCATCGCACAGACCATATCGTAAGTCCTGTCACTGGGCTTGACACTAACACTTGCCCGCTAACCCGGGGCAAGTACCGGTAAAAAAATGGTCGGGCAAGTGAAGACTGCGACTTGGTTGCCCGATCGGGCAAGTGTGCGACTTAGTGCACTATAACACAACACAAGATAAATTTGTCTTGAAGGTCGGCATTGCGCTCTGCCTCTGTGTCTTTCCCTGTTTTCTAGCTATCTCTCCTATCTCTCTCCCAGGTCCATTTGGTTCCAAACTATCATTTTGGTAGGGTCACAGATCCCTGAGTTCATGACCACTATGGGATTCACTGATTTACAAGTTGAATATTTACCTCAGCTGATTGTGACTTAAACGAAACAGTCTTCAGCTGCGAAAGGAAATGTTTAAAGCACCCAAGTAGAAAGTAAAGTTGAATGCAAAATTTACGATATATTTTGGGGGGGCAAGTGACCATGACCTGAGGGCAAGTAGAACCCGACTTGCAGTTGCCCGGCAAGTGCTTTGGAGACCTTAGTGTAGTGTTAGACATCACAGACAGGGGCGTTTTTGCCATTAGGCAGACTAGGCAGTTGCCTAGTCGACCATGAGGGGAGGGGGCGACCACCAGACCTGCTTTAAAACAGGGGTTTTCAACCTTTTTTACACCAGGGACCACCATTTATTCAGCATTTGAGCCACGGACCACCATTCGATTACATTTTCACTCCAAAAACCTAAAACTAAAGAATTATTTGTTTTTTTTCCACAATTCCAGGCTGGATATTGCAAACAAAACAGTGTGAACATCTTGTTTAACTGGCGCTGATTCAGATGATGAATATTTTAACTCTTGGGAGTGTAAAAATGAATCCAAATGGACCCGCAAGGGTCCATTTGGTTTAATTTTTACACTCTCAAGAGTTACATCTGGTTAGCAAACTTTCCATCATTTAGCCTGGGGACCACCTGGAAGGAACCCACTCAAGGACCACTGGTGGTCCCCGGACCACCTGTTGAAAACCCCTGCTTTAAAAGGATACCCGGCTAATGAGCCTAATATGGATAAATACATTATACTTATCCTCTATAACAAGAATTGAATGCTTAAAACACATAATATGTTCTTTAGTTCAAAAATAGTTCATGATTTTGTCCTTTGGGGGGCGCCATTTTACAGGAGATTTTCCCCGGAGGGTAAGGGGGGGGGGCTCCAGGGAAAATCTTGCCTAGGTCTGCAAATTGCTTAGAAACGCCACTGATCACAGACCATATCGTAAGTCCTTTAGACCTCACACAGACCATATCATAAGTATATTGACAGCCAATTTCACACGACTCCTGCCGTGTGAAATACTTAACGATCTGATGACTCGCCGTCAACTTTAAAACTCCTACCGTCTGTAGGGGACATTATATTAGCAGCGGTGATTCATTCATTGTGTGTGTAACTGTGACTGTCTCTCTCCTCTCCTCTCCAGTTACCCTCTGGACGTAGCCAGGAGGAGGATGCAGCTGGGAGCAGTGCTCCCTGACTCTGACAAATGTCGGTGAGTACGGCTGGTCCTGTTCCACCAAACACTACATGTTTACCCTTTATCGTATTCTGGTGTTCATTCTGTTTCGTTGCGCGAAAACGGAAAGCCTGGACTAATTTGTTACCCACAGTGGCATAGAGGGGGGAGTCAGCCTTTCGGGGTGGGGGGCGTGGCTCCAAATGATGCAGCACAGCAGTGGAGGGGCGGTAGGTAGGGGGAGGTGCTGGGGGTGACGACACGTTAGTGAGATCAAATCAGATCAGCTCATCTGCCGTGTGGATCCCACGCCCCCCCCCCCCCCCCCCAGGCCAAAATCATTTCGGGTTAGACCAGGCTATCAGTGCCCATACCCAAGGCGGGGTTGGCGAAAGGGGCTTTCTGTGTGGAGTTTGCATGTTCTCCCCGTGTCCCCTAGGGTAGATACCCTCACAAAAACATGCAGTAATCCTGGGCTCTAAACTGCCTCCCCCTGGCCAGCCTGATGGAGGGGACTGGAACTGGTTGGAATAACATGTTCCTTCCACACGCTACATCCAACCAGGGAAACTCCCCCCTGTCAGGCAGCTTGGACTCCTCATTCATTGAAGGAAGCATGAGGCCAGTCCGCTGCCTCCCCAGGTTGGTGGAGGGTGTGTAGAGCCCAGGATCACATTAGGAATTGGTACTGGGTGGAAAAAATGGGTTACAAAATCGTGGGATAAAAATGATGAAAAAAAGTATTTAATGCAAATCTGGGATTATCCTATTAGATTGACACAAACAGAAGGCAGTGGACTCAGGTTTTTAGATGCAAGTAATAAGTTCCTTTTTTCCCCCTTCGGTATGTGAACAGAACCCTGGTGAAGACGCTGCGCTACGTACACAGCCGCTACGGCGTGAAGAGAGGTCTGTACCGAGGTCTGTCCATCAACTACGTACGCTGCATCCCTTCACAAGCTGTGGCCTTCACCACCTACGAGTTCATGAAGCAAGTCCTTCATTTAAACTAGTCTCTAGACCTGTATCCCTGAACCACCTACGAGTTCATGAAGCAAGTCCTCCATTTAAACTAGTCTCTATACCTGTATCCCTGAACCAACTACGAGTTCATAAAGCAAGTCCTCCATTTAAACTAGTCTCTATACCTGTATCCCTGAACCACCTACGAGTTCATGAAGCAAGTCCTCCATCTGAACTAGTTTCTCTATGTAATATGTTACATATTATTCCTGAGTCCAAGTAACATAATATTATTACTCTTCTAAAGGGGTAATAAGTAATGCACTCTCCTAAGTAATATAGCCCAACATTACCCTCGCTAAGGTAAGGCGTCTTTTCACGCCTAATCAGAACTGCTGGGGTCGTTTTGAACTATCTGTACTTTCCGTGGAGTTCCGACTATTTTAGACGTAGTTTGCATTCATGTGCCAAAGTACAGGAGAAACTGAACCCAGCAATGTTTAGAAAAACACACCGCTTTCAGACTAGATTCACTGTCATTGTGTCTTTATGCTTCCAGGCTACTAGACTCCCTCGCTGCCCTTGTGTCTTCGTTTTGATTCAGATTATATTTCAGGTATTTTCATATGAGACGCTCAGAATGAGCTTTGTGTACCCTTTGTGTACTGAACGCGTTTTGGTGTTTCAGCTGTTGAAAAATAGCAGATCTACAAGCTCGTATCGCGCCACCGAGTGGCGCGATATGAGCTTGTAGTTCTGCTATTTTTGAAACATTTTTTTGGAAACTAGAATCTAGCGCTGTGAACTAGAATCTAGCATCAAAAACTAGAATCTGATCAGGACACAATGGGTTAACATCATCATAG
Organism: Benthosema pterotum; assembly: GCA_039105355.1. Taxonomy (NCBI): domain Eukaryota; kingdom Metazoa; phylum Chordata; class Actinopteri; order Myctophiformes; family Myctophidae; genus Benthosema; species Benthosema pterotum. Next base: position 48,300,581 of record CM076974.1, read on the forward strand.
TAACGTTGACACAGCAGGGCTGAGGTCAGGGAAGTGGTTCCTTCTAGAATCTTACTTTATTTATCATGATAAAAACCACACAATGGAGCTTGTTGGCTTTGAAACCATGTATACTCTATATACCTGGTTGACCCAGCACTCTATATTTATTCTCCTTCTATACCAAAACTCATCGACCAAAATATATGATCTGCAAGCTCACAATGTGTCGCAGCAGCAAATTGTCCCGTTTTCAACTTTTCGCTGAACGTGCAGCCCCCCATCGACAAGTCAAAGGGATACATTGGTCTTCCTGATGCGTTCCATGCCAAAAGCACCCATAATGCACTGCTTTCTTCCTGGTCGTGGTGTCACGTGGTCAGATCCACCGCCGTGGGCGGTCCCAATCACGGGCGTCAGAGTTTCGCCTACAAAGAAGTCCAGGGAGGCTGCTGATTGGTGGGGCTGTCATTGGTCACAAGGCCATGGTTGGTTTGAACTGTAAGGGCCCTGATACACCTAGCAACGTTCTGAGCAACAAGCAACGTCAACTATCAACGTTGACTTCACCTTTCTATAGAAAATGATCAACTCCTGGTTGCTCAGAAAAGTCAGATCATTAGCGCCCTCTACTGGTCAACATTTCATAATCCTCCAATCACAGCCCTCCTTGGCGTCACCTGATCCTTTCTCCTAGACTCCCCACAGATAAGCTTTTCTGAAACCATGGCTGCTGCTGCTGCTGCTTCACGGCGGTGGACAAAAACAGGGATTTTGTAACTTTTATTCCGCTAAATGAACATTTTGAGTTGGGTGGCAGTTGGGTGAAAATGATTCAATGCAAACTAAGGCTTCTTTTTTTTCTGAGAGTGTACAAATGGAACCAAATGGACCCGCTAGGGTCCATTTGGTTCACATTTGTACACTCTCAGGAAAAAAATGAAAATGGGTGGAATTCCCCTTTTAATGAGAGGTGTTGCCTGTTGCCATGTGTCTCATCATGTTGCCCGTTGATGTTGACATTGCTAGTTGATATTGATCAAAATGTTGCTAGTGTAGCAGGGCCTTTAAAGTAAGGCTGATCAAAATGTTGCTTCGGGAAGAAGACGCTAAACGTTTACCCGGAAACGCAACCCTGTTAGTCTCCCGGTTTCTTCGGGGAGTAGTTCCACACACCTCCGGTTGCCTCTCCTATATTCCATATCCTGCTTTTCCATCTCACCACTCAGAAGTGTTTTCCTCCATGGGGCTCCAGTGACAACGTGGCTTGGCTTCAGGGAGACAACCTGGCAACCGGTATCCCATGGCAACAGGACACACAGCAGGTGGTGCGGCATGGCGGTGCCACGGTGCCCACTAGGCTCTGAGATACAGTAACAGCAAACTGTTGATAGCGACGCCTTAGCAACCCTCTCACCCACCTATACTTTAACCCTTGCTGGCAACAAAACCATACACACACACACACACACACACACACCTACTGTTCAGGCCCGGATGTAACCTTTCCCAATTTGGGGGGGGGGGGGGGGGGGATGGTATGGGGGCGGCTACATCGCCCGATGAAGCCGCACCCATACCATTTTCATTTAAATTCACTCCACATTGAATAGATAACTATGTATTTTGGCATGGTTATAGGCTACATAGAAACACAAAATCTGTCTTCTATTTCATTCTTCTTCTATTTAATTCTTCTTCATTCTTTGGTTCTGTGACCCAGAAGATTTATATCTTGTACGGGACTTACAAGTTCAAGTTTTATTTTCATTATCCTTTTTAAATATTATCACATTTTTAAATATTATCACCCGGCATCTGATTGGCTATCTGGTCTCAATAGCTCTGGTCAGAGCTACAGTACATTTCATCTCATTACTGTTTAGTAGTAGGTATGACCGCGTCCCTTTCACTTCCTCGTATTTACATTTCATAGAACTATTCTGCAGAAATAATACAGCAGCTACCAGCTAAATAATGTCATTTCTTGTTTTCAATTGATTGACTCTGTCTTCTTCCCGGAGGCAGCCAATGCTGTCCAGATGCTCTGCAGATAGGTGGCTCATTGGTCCTAATCCGTGTAGAAGTCGAATCGGCTTGTTTTTGGGGAGGTCTTGGAGCTCATTCTTCTGTGCCATTGCGGTGTTTCTCGGACCACCTCCTCCTAGGGTGGCATCATGTTGTTGTACTTTTCGGTGGACACCTTTTATCACCTAAAACTGATGTCTTACAGGAGCGATGCTCAAAAGTAGCAAGACTCTGCAAGCTATTTCAAAAGTCTGCAAGCTACAGTATGTCTGGCCATTGAAAAACGTACCAAAAGGTATTTAACGAGAGCTTGTGCCCAGATAACTGCATCGGATCCGTTAGATTAGATAAGAACATGCTGTTCTGTTCTTCTCCTATGAAGTGGCTGCTTTTGGATACATCGTCGGAGGTTTTCACCAGACATGTGTCTCTGTGACATGAGGGAAACGCTCTGAACGTTTCATTTTGGTTGGAGTCGGGTTAGGCTTGTAGACAAGTGGTTTTCAACCTTTTTCATACCAGGTCCCACTATTTATTCAGCATTTGAGCTGTGGAGGACCATCATTTGATGACATTTTAGCCCCACAGACCCCAAAAACCAAAGATTTCTTCTACAATTCCAGGATGGATTTCAGAAACATAACGGAGGCAAACCTAGATCTCTAGTTGTATTGATTTGGGATAATCCAGATAATGAATATTTTTAACTCTTGAGATTGTAAAAATGAAACCAAATGGACCTGCAAAGAGTTACGCTCTCAAAGAGTTACATCTGGTTAACCAACTTTTCCTCATTTACCTGGGGACCACCTGGAACCCTCTCAAGGACCACGGGTGGTCCTTGAGAGGTTGAAAACTGGTTGAAAACTGGTTGAAAACCACTGCTCTAGCACACAGAGTAGATTGTATCATGTACAGTCATGCTATTTCTCCACAATTATGTTGATTTCCATTGTGTCAGATACTTGCTTGGAGAGATTTGTGGAAATGCCACGAAAAGGCATGCTAAAGCTTTAGATTAGTAGTAGTCGGGTTTTAGAGTTTATTTAATTCTGTTTTTGTTTTGTTTTTTCAGTGTCTTTGGTTTCCATGATGCAGCTACTGTATGGCCTTCTAGACAGGTTGCTGTTGCTGTTATATTTTTTGCGTTATATTTTCATTGCCTTTTTGCTCCCTTTTGTCGTCTCATCAATTTGCAGAAACCCACTGATAACTCATGGTAATAATAACGCACCTAATATTAACGTATAGTCTGTACTAGAATAAGGTGCAACGCAACATGTTAGAACAGCATTTCTGTCGGGCAAAGCTGTATGAAAATTAACATTTATTAATTTACTCACACAGTGCATTTTATATGTATACAAGCTGGCTAGCCTCAATGCCTAACATTCATACTTAGGTTTGCATAAGATTTAGGTGAAACCTAGGTTTTAGGTGAAGGAAAACGATGACAATGACGTCACTGAGCCACAGTGATAATCTGCCCAACATAATTCACCCCAACACAGCTGTGTTTTTACTAACTGGTCACCTGATCACCTAAAAACGCACTATGAACAGGCCTTTAGACGATACGTTTTCAACCAGTGGTCCGGGGACCACCAGTGGTCCTTGAGAGGGTTCCAGGTGGTCCTCAGCTAGGTTGGTTAACCAGATGTAACTCTTGAGAATGTAAAAATGAAACCAAATGGACCCTTGCGGGTCCATTTGGTTCCATTTTTACGCTCTCAAGAGTTAAAATATTCATCATCTGAATTAGCCATTTTGTGGAATGTATGTTTTGCTTGTTTTGTTTCCCCAAAACCAGCCTGGAATTGTGGACAAAAGCAAAATAAATGCTTAGATTTGGGGTCTGTGTGGCTAAAATATCCTCAAATGGTGGTCCGTGGCCCAAATCCTGAATAAATGGTGGTCCCTGGGATGAAAAAGTTTGAAAACCCCTGCTTTAGACGATACAGTATCACTTAGACTACACCACACGTTCAGCCCACTTTCATGTAATGTTAACGGAGTGAACATTACAGTATATCCATGTTATATAACATGCTTTATTTATTAGTAACCTACTGGACCCTTAAACATTAAAGGGGAACTCCACCCATTTTCAACATTTTACTATGTCATTGGTGCACCTTCGAAGTGTTGGGTAAACATGATAAAAACAAAAGTTCCCCCATTCTGCGTTTCCTAGAAATGGAGGTCTGAAGAAAATCATTAACATGGTGAAACATCTTGATGACATCATCAAGATGTATTTTCACCATGTTAGTGGATTTATTTAGATGCTTCTTTTTTCTGAGAGTGTACAAATGGAACCAAATGAACCCGTTAGGGTTCATCTGTACGCTCTCAGGAAAAAAAACTGAAAATGGGTGGAATTCCCCTTTAAGACTGGATGATATATTACAATACCAAACTTAGTTGTTATTTAACAGCCAAAAATGGCTGGTTCTAACTTCTAAGCATTAAGGGAAACTGTCCAGGGACTTGCACACCTATATATGACAGGGGGCTGCAGCCCCTGCCCTTTCTATGGGACAACACATCTCCACTATTAAAGTGTGAGTGTTGGCTTGGCTGAACACTGAAAATAGCAGATCTGCAAGCTCTCAACGTGCCGCAGTGTGGCAAGCTGAATGCTTATAGACCTGCTATATGTACTATGCTGGTTCAAAAGTGATTTCAACACTCAGGCGTTTTGGTGTTCAAAGCATTATGTTACACTTAAGCTATTGAAAAATATCAGAGCTACAAGCTCACAGCGTGCCACCGAGTGGCGCGCTGTGAGCTTGTAGCTCTGATATTTTTGAAAATTTGTAAAAATGTGATGCAAATCTTTGAATATATATTCTTTCGGAAGCAAATATTTTGAACTAAAATTCTGGGGGATCCCTACAACAACATGTTTTCAGATGGGGGGGGGTCCGCAGCCGAATATAGATAATTCTGGTGGTCCTTGGCATGAAATATGTTGAGCATCACTGACACAGGAACATAGATTTTTCAGAGAAACTAGAATCTGTCAGAATCTAGCATCAGAAACTAGAAACTAGTCAGAAACTAGAATCTAGTGCCAGAAACTACAATCAGGTGTCAAATAGAATATATTCTTAGACTTGCCATCATTTTCACAATTTTTCAAAAAATAAATAAATTAAAAAAATGATCTACGAGCTCGTAGAACTGATAGTTTGTAACATAATGTGTTGAACACCAAAACGTGTTCAGTTGAAGTACTGTGCAATGGAAGCCATGCTGTGATGGTTCTGCACCGTCAGGGAATCGTTTTGTGTTGCGTGTGCATTCATTTTAATTAATATCTATTGTAGTTGACATGTCAACGTGTTCTATACTGTAACACACTGAGATTACTCTGAATCATAAAAAGGATTTCAATGTTCTGGGAGCGTGTGACGAGGTGGGACTGGCGAAACAAACAAAATGTGCACTTACTTAATACTTATAATAATAATATGACATGGTCTTATTTATTGGTGTAGTTCCCTATTGTCGCCACCGGGAGGCGGCATTGTTTTGTGTCTTAAGTTTTAATGTTTACCTATAACAGTGGTTTTCATGCAGTGGCCCGGGGACCGGGGACCGCCAGTACTAGTCCTTGAGAGGGGTTCCAGGTGGTCCCTAGCTAAACGATGGAGAGTTGACAACCAAATAACTCTTTTGATTGAGAGTGTAAATTATTTGTTAAATGTCTGTAATACTTTTGATATCTAAATGCATTTACAAGGACTATGATGACCCAACAGAATCGTGGTGGTCCCCGTGTTACTTTTTGGTTGCTTGGCGGTCCCTAGCTGGGTCAGAACCTGTCGAAAAAGGACATCAATGGTCAGGATGATAATGAGATCTAATGGGGAGATTGTCAATACTTTGACCTTTTGTCTTCAAATGTATTTACTCTTGTTTATCTTAAAGCCTTTTTTTTTTTCAAATGACTTTTTTTCACCATCATGTTTTCCATCCACACAGTCTCACACACAGGCACGTAGCTCAGTGGTTTTCAACCAGTGGTCCTTGAGAGAGTTCCAGGTTGTCCCCAGGCTAAATGATGGAAAGTTGGTTAACCAGATGTAACTCTTTGAGAGGGTAAACATGAAACCAAATGGACCCGCAAGGGTCCATTTGGTTTCAGGTTTACGCTCTCAATGGTTAACATATTCATCATGTGAATTAGCCCAAGTCTACACAACTAGAGAATATAGAAGAATGGTCATTTTTGCGCAAAAAGCAACCTTTACTTTTAGGGGTCTGTGGGGCTAAAATGTCCTCAAATGGTGCTCCTCCGTGGCTCAAATGCTGAATAAATAGTGGTCCCCTTGGTATCATAAAGGTTGAAAACCCCTGACAGTTGATTGTGACACGGTGTGGTATAATATCACCACTTCTCTGTAGCGTGGTTGCTTCACAGAATCGTCTCTGCTTACACCAAACACTTGATGTCCACACACAGATTTCTCACTCCGCTTTACTGTAGCTGTCAACTGTCTGTGTACAGGCACTGTGTACAGCAGCGGTGCCCAATTATTTTTCCCAAGGGGCCAAATGAGATACATAAAATATTGTCGAGGGCCAAGACTAAAAGCTGAACTAAAGTCTGTGTAATATTAATTTAATTTCAAGATTAAAATAAGCGTAAGACCAACCATTTTGACACCAGGGACCTCTATTTATTCTGTATTTTTGCCACAGAGTGCCCCAATCTGATGATATTTCAGCCCCATAGCCCCCCAAAACTAAAGATTTATTTTGCTTTTGTCCACAATTCCAGGATGGATTTGGGAAACAAAACAGTCAAACATACAGATCAAAATGACCATTAATCTTCTACATTTTCTAGTTGGGGCTAATTCACATGATGAATATTTTAACTCTTGAGAGTGTAAAAATGAAACCAAATGGACCCGCAAGGTTTCATTTGTTTTCTTTTTTTTACCCTCTCAAACAGTTACATCTGGTTAACCAACTTTGCATATTTAACTGGAACTATCTCAAGGACCACTGGTGGTCCCCAGACCACTGGTTTAAAACCCTTTCACAGGCCGGTCAGAGTCAGCCAAACGGCCGCATAATGCCCAGGTATGGCATAGAACAATTACATCCACTGGTTCTACTGTAGAAAAGAGATTACTGGAAAATATACAGTATATCGGCGTGAATGCAGTACAAAAAATAAATACCCATTCCAAATTGGAAATTATTTCACATGACGGTGACAATTCCTTTATGGAGGCACAGCAAAGCGTTTCTGTATGACACTTTAGAAGCACAAGATAAAACACTGAAAAGTATAGTAATGAGGAATTATAAGGAAGCATGTATGTGCTTAAAAAGCTGTCATCTGAATCTTTAGCATCTCTGTATAAATGTTTAGATTTACTGTATGTTCAGCCAATGAGATTATAAGAACATTGCGGTATACAAAGTATAGGCTATTCCACAATTTCTGTTTAGATTTAAAGGGGAATTCCACCCATTTTTTCTGAGGGCGTACAAATGGAACCAAATGAACCCTGACGGGTTCATTTGGTTCCATTTGTACGCCCTCAGAAAAAAAGAAGCGTCTAAAGAAATCCATTAACATGGAAAATACATCTTGATGATGTCATCAAGATGTTTCACCATGTTAGTGGTTTTCTTCAGACCTCCATTTCTTGGGATCACAGAATGGGTGAGCTTTTTTATCATGTCCACCCAACACCTCTATAGTATACTAATGAATGTCGAAAATGGGTGGAATTCCCCTTTATAATTCAAATTTCTTTGCCTGTTTTTACTATTTTGAAATAGTTTTTGGAACAGTTCAACGGTTCCAGTTGGCAATATATTGACACGCTGTGAGCTTGTTGACTGGCCATTTTAACTATTGAAAAATGTTTTTTTTTTAATAGTTTAAAAAGGCAAAGAAGTTAAGGGATCAGGGGTTTATCAGTGATGAAAATCTAGCCCTTAATTCCTTTCCTTAGTAACTTGGTGGTGGATTTTGTAACTGTCGTTTTGAAGAGAGCTGCAATCATTGTTCAGTTTACTTTACTGAAATATTTAATCGGTTATGCGAATTCAGCAATTATTTGCAAAAAAAAAAGTAAAGCATGGATTGTTGAAAATTTCCAAAATGTGCTTCTTAATCGATGAAATAAATTAAGAACGCATAAGGATAAGAGGCTAATATTTGCAGCCCTGCCTTTGACAATCCCAGCAGTTTTAAGCAGTACCTTTATTTTTTATTTTTTTATTTTGTCTTTCTGTGCAGCACTCGACTACACAATATATAATGTTTACCAGTGCTTCTAACGATGCAGATCATTATAATTACTCTGTAATAATGAGCTTGTTGTGTAGGGTACACAGTATGTACAGATGTTGTCTCTATTCTCTCTGGTTTGCCTCTGAAGAAATTGGAGAGACAGCGAGGTCCACTAGGGGCCACTTTTTGAGTGGTCGCGGTCGTGTTAGTTGGTTGTGCAAGCCGCAATTTGTGAGCAATGGTCTTGTCTAGTTTATAGGTCGCAGGAAGACCCTATTCCTAAACATAACCGCAAAAAAACAGAGCAGTGCATGTTCACTAACCTGGTTTCAAGGTGACCAGATCGAAACTGTTCATTTGAGGGACAGACGTATTTCATGCGTGGGACAAATGGGTGAGAACATGGTTAGCAAATTATGGAGATCTAGATGTCGTATTCAAAAAAATATATATACTGTGTATAATTCAGGATTTCAATTCAAATATAGCAAAAATAGCTGCTCAAAACGTGTCGCGCTGCCAAATGTGGAAAGTTGGTTAACCAGATGTAACTCTTTGAGACTCTCTCGAGGACCACTGATGGTCCCCGGACCACTGGTTTAAAACCCTTTCAGGGGCCGGTCAGAGTCAGCCAAAGGGCCGCATAATGCCCAGGTATGCCCTAACTGGTTGCGACCTGGTCGTTCCTAACCAAACGCCACCAAAAGCTATAGTTCGGACGAGAGTTCTGAAAATTGAGGCCCGGCCCTAACTGGGCCCTACAGTGATCAGGCCCAAAGCCCTGGCCCGGCCCGGCGGGTAAGGAAGTGGTCGCTAGTGGATCTCGCCCTTCCAGGGAAATTCTTCTCGTTTTTCAACTGCCTTTTCTTTGTCATTCTGTTGTTCTTAATGCTGCTTTACTGTAAATCACTGTTAAGTCATACTGTAAATGTATGATACTGTGTGTGTAATATACATGTCTGTAATGGTCAGCTGTAGCATAATATCACTGTAAAGCAGGAAGGGAAATCAGTCTAGTTAGTATAGGCAACAATAAACACAACAACAAAGTGAACAAATAAATATATCATTATTAGATATGAGACCCTATACTGAACGTTGAAATGCCTTTTTTATGCATTCGTTTGTGGGTTTTATGGTTTTTCTGTGCAACTGTAGTTTTTTTTGTTTAATCGCCTTTAATGTAAACTTAAGCTACATTAAATTAAACCTTATCAGAGTCAAGTCTCAAAGCTCTCATTTGGCCGCCGTCAATAATGTCACATAGCCGTTCCACAGTAGATGAGCTCACAGTGTGATGTGACACCTTATATATATAGTGACTAGTGACTCATAGGAATAGACTACGTGACAACCAGGGAAAGACTTGGTGACCACCGGAGAGACGGGTGGCAGCCGGAATGTAGACGGCACCCGGGTTAGCAGTATGGGCTAGCGCCCCAGCCTGCGTCGTCCGTGAGGAAGACGCCCAAAAACCCTTGGTTAGTCCTTTAGGAGGGCCGTTTGTCCACCGCTCATGGAGTCTCTTCCATGTCCGGCGCTGGGAGTCTGGTGCAACGCACAGGTCCTGTGCCTCCTGGTGAGAGCAGGATTGGGCCTGGTGAGACGTAGGAGGGGCACGGACAGGTGTCAAACCACAGAGCCTAGTCCCTCCACGCATCAGAACCTCCTAGTTTTGGCGGAGTATTTCAGGGGCGGTGGATTGGACGGCCTTGGCCTTTCCCTTGTGGGACTGATCAGGGGTAGCTACTGGGACGTGAGTCGGGGAGTCATGAACCCCGGCTGGGTCACCTGAGTGAGGGGTATGATGTTCGAGAGACCCGAAACCCCAATGAGCTTGGGATACATCACTGAAGACACGTCCCAGGTTGCATCCATTCGATGTATTAAAAAACCGATCAACCTATTTATAGTGACTCATAGGAATAGACTACGTGACAACCAGGGAAAGACTTGGTGACCACCGGAGAGACGGGTGGCAGCCGGAATGTAGACGGCACCCGGGTTAGCAGTATGGGCTAGCGCCCCAGCCTGCGTCGTCCGTGAGGAAGACGCCCAAAAACCCTTGGTTAGTCCTTTAGGAGGGCCGTTTGTCCACCGCTCATGGAGTCTCTTCCATGTCCGGCGCTGGGAGTCTGGTGCAACGCACAGGTCCTGTGCCTCCTGGTGAGAGCAGGATTGGGCCTGGTGAGACGTAGGAGGGGCACGGACAGGTGTCAAACCACAGAGCCTAGTCCCTCCACGCATCAGAACCTCCTAGTTTTGGCGGAGTATTTCAGGGGCGGTGGATTGGACGGCCTTGGCCTTTCCCTTGTGGGACTGATCAGGGGTAGCTACTGGGACGTGAGTCGGGGAGTCATGAACCCCGGCTGGGTCACCTGAGTGAGGGGTATGATGTTCGAGAGACCCGAAACCCCAATGAGCTTGGGATACATCACTGAAGACACGTCCCAGGTTGCATCCATTCGATGTATTAAAAAACCGATCAACCTATTTATAGTGACTCATAGGAATAGACTACGTGACAACCAGGGAAAGACTTGGTGACCACCGGAGAGACGGGTGGCAGCCGGAATGTAGACGGCACCCGGGTTAGCAGTATGGGCTAGCGCCCCAGCCTGCGTCGTCCGTGAGGAAGACGCCCAAAAACCCTTGGTTAGTCCTTTAGGAGGGCCGTTTGTCCACCGCTCATGGAGTCTCTTCCATGTCCGGCGCTGGGAGTCTGGTGCAACGCACAGGTCCTGTGCCTCCTGGTGAGAGCAGGATTGGGCCTGGTGAGACGTAGGAGGGGCACGGACAGGTGTCAAACCACAGAGCCTAGTCCCTCCACGCATCAGAACCTCCTAGTTTTGGCGGAGTATTTCAGGGGCGGTGGATTGGACGGCCTTGGCCTTTCCCTTGTGGGACTGATCAGGGGTAGCTACTGGGACGTGAGTCGGGGAGTCATGAACCCCGGCTGGGTCACCTGAGTGAGGGGTATGATGTTCGAGAGACCCGAAACCCCAATGAGCTTGGGATACATCACTGAAGACACGTCCCAGGTTGCATCCATTCGATGTATTAAAAAACCGATCAACCTATTTATAGTGACTCATAGGAATAGACTACGTGACAACCAGGGAAAGACTTGGTGACCACCGGAGAGACGGGTGGCAGCCGGAATGTAGACGGCACCCGGGTTAGCAGTATGGGCTAGCGCCCCAGCCTGCGTCGTCCGTGAGGAAGACGCCCAAAAACCCTTGGTTAGTCCTTTAGGAGGGCCGTTTGTCCACCGCTCATGGAGTCTCTTCCATGTCCGGCGCTGGGAGTCTGGTGCAACGCACAGGTCCTGTGCCTCCTGGTGAGAGCAGGATTGGGCCTGGTGAGACGTAGGAGGGGCACGGACAGGTGTCAAACCACAGAGCCTAGTCCCTCCACGCATCAGAACCTCCTAGTTTTGGCGGAGTATTTCAGGGGCGGTGGATTGGACGGCCTTGGCCTTTCCCTTGTGGGACTGATCAGGGGTAGCTACTGGGACGTGAGTCGGGGAGTCATGAACCCCGGCTGGGTCACCTGAGTGAGGGGTATGATGTTCGAGAGACCCGAAACCCCAATGAGCTTGGGATACATCACTGAAGACACGTCCCAGGTTGCATCCATTCGATGTATTAAAAAACCGATCAACCTATTTATAGTGACTCATAGGAATAGACTACGTGACAACCAGGGAAAGACTTGGTGACCACCGGAGAGACGGGTGGCAGCCGGAATGTAGACGGCACCCGGGTTAGCAGTATGGGCTAGCGCCCCAGCCTGCGTCGTCCGTGAGGAAGACGCCCAAAAACCCTTGGTTAGTCCTTTAGGAGGGCCGTTTGTCCACCGCTCATGGAGTCTCTTCCATGTCCGGCGCTGGGAGTCTGGTGCAACGCACAGGTCCTGTGCCTCCTGGTGAGAGCAGGATTGGGCCTGGTGAGACGTAGGAGGGGCACGGACAGGTGTCAAACCACAGAGCCTAGTCCCTCCACGCATCAGAACCTCCTAGTTTTGGCGGAGTATTTCAGGGGCGGTGGATTGGACGGCCTTGGCCTTTCCCTTGTGGGACTGATCAGGGGTAGCTACTGGGACGTGAGTCGGGGAGTCATGAACCCCGGCTGGGTCACCTGAGTGAGGGGTATGATGTTCGAGAGACCCGAAACCCCAATGAGCTTGGGATACATCACTGAAGACACGTCCCAGGTTGCATCCATTCGATGTATTAAAAAACCAATAGTATAGATATAGGCTATGTGCTAGTGCAGGGGTTTTCAACCTTTTTGACTCCAGGGACCACCATTTATTCAGCGTTTGAGCCACGGACCACCATATGATTACATTTTCACACCAAAGATCTAAAATTAAAGAATTCTTTTGATTTTGTCCACAAATCCATGCTGTATTTTGCCAAAAAAAGACAGTGTAGACTTCTAAATTAAGTGGTGCTAATTCAGATGGTGAATATTTTAACTCTTGAGAGTGTGAAAATGAAACCAAATGGACCCCCAAGGGTCCATTTGGTTTCATTTTTACACTCTCAAGAGTTACATCTGGTTAACCAACTTTCCATCATTTAGCCTGGGGATCACCTGGAACCCTCTCAAGGACCACTGGTGGTCCGCGGACCACCTGTTGAAAACCCCTGTGCTAGTGCATAAAAAGAGCATTTCCTGAAAAGGCTTGTTTTTCAACATGTTTCCACAGACTGTAGTGAGGTTGACTCTCCCCTGTTGCACACCACCAGCATCAGCATTAATGCGTTGTTCTTGTGTAGTGTGCACTGGATGTATATACCTTTAACTGTACTGTAACTGTTACTGTTCCTAGGATGTGGTACTGCTACTAGACTCCACAAGACCGTAGAACGTAGTAACTATCACTATACCTGTAACCATCACTCAATAGACAACGCATCTTGACTTCTTAACTGATTATCACGACTTTTGGAGTGATTGATTATTTTGTTATGTGCTTATCACTCCAAAAGTCGTTTTAGGCTTTGTTTTATTAACAAGCTCATCAACTCTGCACATCATACCTCATGAAGTCCTTTAAGTGGTGATTGCACTACAAAACCCAGAATACACCTCACACACTACAACTGATAAATGATAAATACATTCTATAACTTTAAACACATCAACTCATTTTATTGTTTCCCTTAAAGTAGAAACATTAAGCTGCCTTTGTATATCATTCATTTGCACAGATTCACAGCAGAGGATTTTCTATAAATTATTTTGTTACTGTTGACCCTAATGAGAGCGAACCTAGCTTTTCTTTTAATCTGTTAAAGAGTTAACAACAAACTCGATGGATATACCTACCGCCCTAAGTCCAATATTATCGTTGGAATACCTGGTAGCAGTGATCTGCTGTATCTGCTCTTCCCTACAACAGAACATAATAGATGATGCTGTGGTTTAGATGGCTGCTGTGGGTGCATGTGAAAACATTTCTTCTAACACCAAAGTGAGGTCTGTCAGATTGCTGACCTCATAAACAGGATGTCAACATTTCCTTCTCCATCTGCCTCTCTCTGACCCACGGAAATTACACCGAAAAAAGGTTAGTATGAACACTGAACACCACTACCACAGCAACCACACACACACACACACACACACACACACACACACACACACACACACACACACACACACACACACACAAACACACACACACACACACTATGCTAATGCGTATAGTAAAGCAGCCTGTATTTGCATTAGTGTTGACATGTGGAGCGACATGATGACTAGTATCTGTTGTCTGATCTCTCCCCATCATTTGACTGGGAAATGTGATATGATGTGTCAACAATGCTTTCCTAGTTGTATTGTATGTGCTGGAATAGTTTCATGTACTACTACAGCCGCCAACCTTTTTCATCCTAGAGCCCACTATTTACTCTGCATTTTAGCCCACAGACAACCATTCGATGACAATTTTGCCACACAGACTCCAAGCTAAAGATTTACATCCATCCTCAATTCCAGGCTGGATTTCACAACAACACAGGCAAAACATGCAGTAAATCAAAAATGACCTTTAATTTTCTACATCCTCTAATTGTTTATTGTTTATTTATGAAGTGGTAGTAATTCAGATGATGAATATTTAAAGATAGGGGAAGTGATTTCACTTTTGTGAGATATCACCCCCAAAAAATGTTTTTCTGTTAAAATGCTCTATTATAAGGTGTGCAGACCATATATTGAGTTCCCCCTCCCCCACGTTAGCAGAGGAGCTAATAAAAGTTCCCCAGGTGGAGGGTGAATTCTCCTCCAATCAGGATCGAGCAGCAGGTTCACATACTGTAGCTAATCTTGGGGACCCCTAGTGCACCAGGCTGCTACTACACAATGAATGTCAAATCACTTACCCTACCTTTAACTCTTGAGTGTAAACATGAAACCAAATGGACCCGCACGGCTCCATTTGGTTTCATTTTTACACTCTCAGGAGTTACATCTTCCCATCATTTTGCTGGGGATCACCTGGAATCCTCTCAGGGACCACTGGTGGCCCCTGTGACCACCGGTTGAGAACCATGGTATTACAGTGCTACTACTTGATGCAGTTTACTCTGTTTGTTACCAGTGTCATGTCAGTGAGGATTATGCTTAACGTTGAAATTCAAATTAACATCCTTTTCTTTTCTTTTTTTTTCGTTATTGTGCATTTTCTCCCAACTTTGGTTCATATTGTCTCAATGTGCTGTTTGGCTGCAGTACTAGAAATGTCCACAAAAACAGCCTCCCTCTCTCTCCTCACTGCTTCACCCCCCGCCCACCTCATTGTTATTCTCGGTCTCATTAGAATATGCATGATCTGAATGCTTTCAGTGGCTTTAATTGGTCTTCTCTGAGTGGGGGTGTGGCTTACACATGCATACCAATATGACTTAACCCCTCCAAGGCCTGAGCTTATTTCTACTTGAAGAAAGCTGTTTTCAACCTTACTGCTAGGTTGTACTACCATGATGATCTATTAAAAAAGCCAAAAAAAAAAGAAAAAAAGTTTTTTTTTAAATATTGTATTTATACAAATTAATTAATTAATTAAAATAAATAAATAAAAATAAAATTGGGGATATCTTTAAATATAATGAATGTACATGTTCTAGACATTCTAATAATCACAAAAATATATTTATTGCAGTCATTTTACATACTTTTATTAGGGTTAAAGGCTAAAGGTCAAAGGTTAAAAATCATCAAAAATTGCACTAAGTCCAGAGATTAATTGAAGAGGCTAATTGCAGCCTCTGTGGGGGTATTGTTATGCAAATATCATGACCAATTTCAATGAAATTCTACACAATCAACCTCAACCATGATATTTATGTGAAAAAATAACAAAAAAAACAATGATAACTTTTTTTTTTAATAATTAAAGGGTTAATGATGCTAAAAAGCAACGTTGGGCCTTCTAGGGTTAAATGGTGGGGAATGATGGGGGGAAAAATAATGAAACTTGATCTTGACACTCCAGGGCCCTTTCTAGAGGGAAAAAAACTATGTTTTATTTATTAAAAATGCATTGGAGTTATGAGTCAGATTTTGGGGAACAGAAGCCTCCATTTAGACACACAGAAAATAACAGATCTCTCAATACACTGTAGGTATGACTGTTTAAAAAATACACTGATGGTAAAGGCACCAGAGATCTTGAAAAGTGTAAAATTCACACACACACACACACACACACACACACACACACACACACACACACACACACACACACACGCACACACACACACACACACACACACACACACACAGAGAGAGAGAGAGAAACAGAGAGGCGATGGTGTTTCTAAATTAGAGGGGTGTGTATAGGAGGAGGAGTGAGCCAAAAGAGGAACCATTTCTATCAGTTTGTAGGACAGACAGGCAGGCAGGCAGACAGGCAGACAGACACACAGCATTCCTGGAAATATTTGATCATAATCTGAACTTGATCACTGGAGAGGCAGGTATGGTAACTAACAGTACTTTTACTCAATACATAGATCTTTTAGCTATGCTTTTTCTAGATTTTGTATTTTGTAAAGAGTCTGTTGTACTCCACTACATCTCTGAGACAAAATGTGCACTTTTAAAGTTATACATACTCCAGAGTGAAGTGGGTTTAGGTGAAGAGCTTATATAGTTCTTCAAGGCTTCACCCTGGTCATACATGTATTCCAGGTAAAAGCCTTATAAACCCACTACACCCTGGAGTATGTTTTGTCTCTGAGATGTATTGGATTACAACAGACACTTGACACAAAATACATCAGTTCACCAAATTGCCTGTTACCTCTGAATACAGGTCCTATTAAACGTTGTGATTCTACATAGTTGATTTTGCTAGTACCGTCATGTTTCTATTCTAAGATAATGTTTCTAATAGTGATGGCAAATACAATCTGTCATGTCACGGTTCATGCAGAGCTGAAATGCTCTACTAGCTGGAGTTGGAATGCATTGTTTTCAATGAGAGCGGTGCAAAATGCAAACTGTTTTAAAATACTGTTCAGTGACAACTAAAGTCTCTGAAATGTTTATGTTGTACTATTATTAAAGAACAACATAATATCAAGGCATTTAAAGTCATTAAAGCTGGACTATTGCCTCAGTCCAATGCATTTCTGCATACTCCTCTACTTCACAGCTACAGTTTCGCAGAGCGACCCCTATGGCGATAATGTCAGTTCTTTTGTAAACAGTTTGTAAATGAGGGGCTATTGGAGAAACTAGTGTTCTGCTCTTTCAATGCATCAGTATAATTACCTGTATACTGTATATATATCGTTTGCACATCGTAAGACAAAGTATCCGGAAATAACCAGTGACGTGCATGTCTTCTAACTTGTCTGCATGGATTTTGTTTACGACAAGAGGTTTTCAACAGTTGGTCCGGGGACCACCAGTGGTCCTTGAGCGGGTTCCAGGTGGTCCCCAGCTAAGTTGTTTAACCAGATGTAACTTGAGAGTGTAAAAATGAAACCAAATGGACCCTTGCGGGTCCATTTGGTTTCATTTTTACGTTCTCAAGAGTTAAAATATTCACCATCTGAATTAGCCCAAGTCTACACACTAGAGAATGTAGAAGATTAATGGTCATTTTGGTCTGTATGTTTTGCCTGTTTTGTTTCCCAAATCCAGCCTGGAATTGTGGACGAAAGCAAAATAAATCTTTAGCGGGGCTAAAATGTCCTCAAATGGTCGTCCGTGGCTGAAACGCTGAATAAATTGGTGGGCCCTGGTATCAAAACGGTTGAAAACCCCTGGTTTACGAGGTCATAGCCATTATTACATGATGTTTTTTCGTGCCTTGTCTGCTGTTCCCTTCAATCCCATTCATTGCTCCAACTTCTCTATGTGTGTGTGTGTGTGTGTGTGTGTGTGTGTGTGTGTGTGTGTGTGTGTGTGTGTGTGTGTGTGTGTGTGTGTGTGTGTGTGTGTGTGTGTGTGTGTGTGTGTGTGTGTGTGTGCGTGTGCGTGTGTGTGTGTGCGTGCGTGCGTGTGTGTGTGTCCATGCAGTCCACCATGCCTGCCTACACAGTGACCGTAGCTACGGGCAGCCAGTGGTTTGCAGGCACTGACGACTACATCTACATCACCCTGGTGGGGACAGAGGGATGCAGCGATCGCACCCTGCTGGACAAACCTCTGTACAACGACTTCGAGAGAGGAGCCGTGAGTAGTTGGTCTCTATTGTGTGTGAGGGAGAGTGTGTGTGTGTGTGTGTGTGTGTGTGTGTGTGTGTGTGTGTGTGTGTGTGTGTGTGTGTGTGTGTGTGTGTGTGTGTGTGTGTGTGTGTGTGTGTGTGTGTGTGTGTGTGTGTGTGTGTGTGTGTGTGTGTGTGTTAAAGGTAATAGGTAGGAGTGGGACAATTCACTTATCTCACGATATGATACAATGTTGATAATTAGGGTCCTGAGAGAGAGAGAGACGACTTCTGATAATTAGGGTCCTAAATCGATTTATATTGTGATTCCTAGTTATGCTGCGATTCGATTTTATATACATCGATATATCACATTCTTTCCAACAAATGACTGCTTTAATTGTACTAGAACAAGGAGTTTTTTTTTTCTGAGAGCGTACAAATGGAACCAAAGAAAGACAAAAAGGAAGAAAAAAGGTCCTAAAAGAAAAATCATTTACATAATCATAAACACGACTTGATGATGTCATGAATAAAAATGACAAAAAGTTCAGTCTTTCTGACATGAACAAATTAATGAATAGGTCCACATAATCATCAAAAAAATCGATTTTGAACCTGGCGATTCGATATTGATAGCATGGCATTAAGAATTGCGATATATTGGCATATCGACTTTTTTTTTGCCCAGCCCTAGTAATAGGCAACATTAGTGTGTACAAACACTTTAAACAGATTCATCTAAAAACAGAATCTAACTCCACCTCACCTCCACTCTATTGGCTCATTATGTAACTGCTGGAGACTGCTGTGCTGTGATTGGCTAAAACGCCTACACCAGGGGTCAGCAACCTGCGGCTCCGGAGCCGCATGCGGCTCCAGAACACAGCCCTAGTGGCTCCATGACTGTAGCATTATTACATACAGTACACACTGGGGTGATCCACACCAAAATAATATAAACATTTCAGTTGCGCTGCCAGTTAAAGTAGCACTTGGCCATGTCAAAAAAGCCCAGCAGTTATCAGAGGTGGAGCTTTCAGTCTGAACCACCCATTTTCAAAGGTTTACTCAGTTTACTATGTCATAAATATACCTTAGAGGTGTTGTGTGGACTAGAAATGGAGTTCTGTAAAACTCCTTTATTTTATTTTTTTATAAACTCCATTTCTGAAGAAAAGTTGTGTTTCACCATGTCAATGATTTTTCTTTGAGGACCTTTTTTCTGAGAGTGTGCAAATGGAACCAAATGGACCCGCCAGGGTCCATTTGGTTCACATTTGCACACTCTCAGGAAAAAATAATAAAATGCGGCTCCAGACAGATCTTGAATTTAATTTTGGGTCGAAAATGGCTCTTTCAACATCTTGGGTTGCCGATCCCTGGCCTACACCTACAGAATGTCTTTGATTTGAGCAGAAACTGAACGGTAACCTCAACGGAAACACTGGCGAAACATCAGCGCTTGTGTAACGCTCTCTAGCGTTGCCTCATCCATATAGAGTCCATATAGAGTAGACTTTAAATCTAACTTTATAACTTAATAACTTCCTCTTTCTTAACAAATGACTCAACCTCAATCACAAGGAGTCAAATATAGAGATGACATTTTTTTCTGTCTGACAGCATTATGCCAGCATTATGTTTCACATGCAGAAAGTACTGTATTTGATGTAACATGTTGAGAAACATCACTTGTTTGCTTGCGTAACGCTCTCTCACGTTGGTTAAATGCTGGTATAAATACACTACAGCAGTGGTTTTCAACCAGTGGGCCGGGGACCACCAGTGGTCCCTGAGAGGATTCCAGGTGGTCCCCAGGCTAAATGATGGACAGTTGGTTAACCGGATGTAACTCTTTGAGAGCGTGAAAATTAATGAATACTTTAACTATCAAGAGTTAAAATGTTCATCATGTGAATTAGTCTACACCAGGGGTCGGCAACCCAAGATGTTGAAAGAGCCGTTTACGGCCAAAAATTAAATTCAAAATCTCTCTGGAGCCGCAAAAAATGTAAGCTTAACAATCCCTTAAAGGGGAATTCCACCCATTTTCCATTTTTTTTCTGAGAGCATACAAATGCGAACCAAATGTACGCTCTCAGAAAAAAAGGTCATAAAAGAAAGATCATTAACATGGTGAAACACAACTTGATTATGCATTAAGTTGTGTTTCACCATATTAATGATGTTTTTTTCAGACCTCCATTTCTAGGAAACAGAATGGGGAGAATGTTTTAATCATGTCCACACAACATCTCTAAGATGGGTGGTTCAGATTAAAGCTCGATCTCTGATACGTGCAGGGATTTTGTGTCATGGCCAACAAGCGCTATGTTAACTGGTGATGTAACTGTCAGACAGCGCATGGCGTGTTGGTGCTGTCAGTGACTGAAATGTTTATATTATGTTGGTGGATCACCCCAGTGTGTATGTAATAATGCTACAGCCAGGGAGCCACTAGGGCTGTGTTCTAGAGCCCCAGTGTGTGTATGTAATAATGCTACAGCCAGGGAGCCACTAGGGCTGTGTTCTAGAGCCCAGTGTGTATGTAATAATGCTACAGCCAGGGAGCCACTAGGGCTGTGTTCTAGAGCCCAGTGTGTATGTAATAATGCTACAGCCAGGGAGCCACTAGGGCTGTGTTCTAGAGCCCCAGTGTGTGTATGTACAGTAATAATGCTACAGCTAGGGAGCCACTAGGGTTGTGTTCTAGAGCCCCAGTGTGTGTATGTAATAATGCTACAGCTAGGGAGCCACTAGGGTTGTGTTCTAGAGCCCAGTGTGTATGTAATAATGCTACAGCCAGGGAGCCACTACGGCTGTGTTCTAGAGCCCCAGTGTGTATGTAATAATGCTACAGCTAGGGAGCCACTAGGGCTGTGTTCTAGAGCCCAGTGTGTATGTAATAATGCTACAGCCAGGGAGCCACTAGGGCTGTGTTCTAGAGCCCCAGTGTGTATGTAATAATGCTACAGCTAGGGAGCCACTAGGGCTGTGTTCTAGAGCCCAGTGTGTATGTAATAATGCTACAGCCACTGAGCCACTAGGGCTGTGTTCTAGAGCCCAGTGTGTATGTAATAATGCTACAGCCAGGGAGCCACTACGGCTGTGTTCTAGAGCCCCAGTGTGTATGTAATAATGCTACAGCTAGGGAGCCACTAGGGTTGTGTTCTAGAGCCCAGTGTGTATGTAATAATGCTACAGCCAGGGAGCCACTAGGGCTGTGTTCTAGAGCCCCAGTGTGTGTATGTACAGTAATAATGCTACAGCTAGGGAGCCACTAGGGTTGTGTTCTAGAGCCCCAGTGTGTGTATGTAATAATGCTACAGCTAGGGAGCCACTAGGGTTGTGTTCTAGAGCCCAGTGTGTATGTAATAATGCTACAGCCAGGGAGCCACTAGGGCTGTGTTCTAGAGCCCCAGTGTGTGTATGTACAGTAATAATGCTACAGCTAGGGAGCCACTAGGGTTGTGTTCTAGAGCCCCAGTGTGTGTATGTAATAATGCTACAGCTAGGGAGCCACTAGGGTTGTGTTCTAGAGCCCAGTGTGTATGTAATAATGCTACAGCCAGGGAGCCACTAGGGCTGTGTTCTAGAGCCCCAGTGTGTATGTAATAATGCTACATCCAGGGAGCCACTAGGGCTGTGTTCTAGAGCCCAGTGTGTATGTAATAATGCTACATCCAGGGAGCCACTAGGGCTGTGTTCTAGAGCCCCAGTGTGTATGTAATAATGCTACATCCAGGGAGCCACTAGGGCTGTGTTCTAGAGCCCAGTGTGTATGTAATAATGCTACAGCCAGGGAGCCACTAGGGCTGTGTTCTAGAGCCCAGTGTGTATGTAATAATGCTACATCCAGGGAGACACTAGGGCTGTGTTCTAGAGCCCAGTGTGTATGTAATAATGCTACAGCCAGGGAGCCACTAGGGCTGTGTTCTAGAGCCGCATGCAGTTCCTGAGCCGCAGGTTGCTGACCCCTGGTCTACACAAATAGAGAATGTAGAAGATTAATGGTCATTTTGATCTGTATGTTGGACTGTTTTGTTTCCAGAGTCCAGCCTGGAATTGTGGACAGAAAATAAATAAATCTTTAGTTTTTTGGGGTCTGTGGGGCTAAAATGTCATCAAACGGTGGTCCGTTAACTGAATAAATAGTGGGCCCTGGTATGAAAAAGGTTAAAAACCACTGGTATACGCTACAGGGACTTCACCACTACAAAATACACTTACGCCACTGAAATCACCAAACTGTATGAAATCAACACATTCCATCTTCTGGGATGTGCTGTTCAAGTCTGAACAGAATTAAGGGGAAAAAAAGCATTTTTTCCTGGTGCATTCCACTCCTTCTCCAGGTGGACTGAAGCAGGGGCGGATTGGCCATCTGGAGTACAGGGAGTTTTCCCGGTGGCCTGCGCCACCTAGTGGCCTGGACAAGATCCAAAATGCACTAGTAGGCCAGTAATTTTAGCTCATGTTTTACCTAAAATTGGAATAAATTGTAACATGGGATTTTTCTTCACAGATCATTTCTTTGAGGTCTCCAGAACAACATATTAAAAGTCCCGAAAAATCCCAGTTGCGCAAATATGTTTAATTTCATAAAGTAATAGAATACATAGGCTCCAATGGAGTGATAGCCCCGCCCCCTCCTATACAAACCCATTATAACTTAAAACTCCATTTTAACCATGATGGATTATTCAAAAACAACCCATCTTTTTTCTGGTGACTGATATTGTCCACCTAATACGTGAGAGGACCGTGGAATTTCATTCACAGGTTTCAGTTATTTTTAAAATATTGTTTTGGAAAATGTAGCTGCCTCCATATCTGGCTATGCCCATCCAAATGAATATTAAAAAAAATAAATAAATGAAACCTGTAAATGAAATTCCACTGCCCTCACCTTTTTCTGGTGACTGATATAGTCCTCCTAATATGTGAGAGGGCAGTGGAATTTCATTTACAGGTTTCATTTATTTATTTTTTTAATATTCATTTGGGTGGGCATAGCCAGATATGGAGGCAGCTACATTTTCCAAAACAATATTTTAAAAATAACTGAAACCTGTGAATGAAATTCCACCGTCCTCTCACGTATTAGGAGGACAATATCAGTCACCAGAAAAAAGATGGGTTGTTTTTGAATAATCCATCATGGTTAAAATGGAGTTTTAAGTTATAATGGGTTTGTATAGGAGGGGGCGGGGCTATCACTCCATTGGAGCCTATGTATTCTATTACTTTATGATATTAAACATATTTGCGCAACTGGGATTTTTCGGGACTTTTAATATGTTGTTCTGGAGACCTCAAAGAAATGATCTGTGAAGAAAAATCCCATGTTACAATTTATTCCACTTGAAAATTCATTTTGCCTGGACTATAGTGGCACTTCCAAAATGCACTAGTGGCATTTCCAAAATGCACTAGTGGCACTTCCAAAATGCACTAGAATGCGCTAGATGCTCGCCTGGAACATACAGATCAAAATGACCATTAATCTTCTACATTCTCTAGTTGTGTAGACTAAGTTGGGCTAATTCACATGATGAATATTTTAACTCTTGAGGGTGTAAAAATGAAACCAAATGGACCCGCAAGGGTCCATTTGGTTTCATTTTTACGCTCTCAAAGAGTTACATCTGGTTAACCAGCTGCCCCACCCCCAGGGTGGCCTGGCAAAGGCAAAATTGTCCCGGTGGGAAAATATGTGCCAATCCGCCCCTGGACTGAAGTGTGATCTAAACCTCAAAAGCATTTCTAAATACTACTAGACATTTGCCCAGTGTTGCCAACTGCCAAAATCCAAAATGCACTACTAGTGGCACTTCCGAAATGCACCAGAATGCGCTAGAGCAGTGGGTTTTCAACCATTTTTTCATACCAGGGCCCACTGTTTATTCTAGATTCTTAATAGGACTGGTTGTTAGAGATCCCTAAACATTCAGCACAGTTGAATTGGAGATGTCCTCTTGGGTGGGGTGGCATTGATGGTGATCCCGTGGTGCCACCAGTACGACACTTCATCAGTTGTGTGCCCCGACCTCATTGGATGTTTCGGCCACTTATCACAAGACACCCTCTGCCGGGGTTGGCCCACCACAGGCTGATCAGACCTGGGTGAGTGCCGCATGGTGGCACCACGGGGTCATCTGGAAGCCCATGTTGCGTCCTTACGTTTCAGCCACAACCAGTGACTGCTCCGCTCTGCCGCTTTGGAGAGTTCTTTGACTGCCTTCCGCTGGGCCTGACCTCTGATCCCTACCTCCTTCAGGAGCCTTGTGGTGGAGTTGGCTACAAAGCCTCTGCAGCCAACCTCCACAGGCCACACCTTCACATTCCAGCCCCTCCCCTCTGCTTCCGCTGCTAGGTTGGCATACCGCAGCCTCTTCCGCTCGAATGCCTCATCGATGGCGTCCTCCCAGGGGACTGTAAGCTCCACGATGAAGACCCGCCGACAGGATTTGGACCAGAGGACCAGGTCTGGACGCAGGTTGGTTGCTGCAATTTCAGGTGGGAAAGTGAGCTTCTCATTGAGGTCTGCCCGCATTTCCCAATCTCGGGCTGCACTCAGTGGACCGGAGTCTGGAGGCGTAGGCTTTGTCTGCCGTTTCTCTCCTTCCCGGATGAAGGTCTGTGGGACGGTAGTCTGGGCGTTAACCGGCATGGCATTGATGTTTGTCCTCTTGCTCTCAAGTTCAGCAGCCAAGCACCTTAGCACTTGGTTGTGCCGCCAGGTGTATCTTCCTTGAGTTAGACTGGTCTTGCAACCAACCAGGATGTGTTTGAGGTTAGCAGGGGCTGCACACTGAAGACAGGCTGGATCCTCTCCATACCAAAGATGTAGATTGGTTGGAGAGGGCAGGACATCATAAGTGGCTCGAATGATGAAACTTAGCCTACTAGACTCCATGCTCCACAGCTCGCTCCAGGTGATTTTCCTCCTCTCCACGCCATCCCACTTCATCCAGCGGCCTTGCTGGGCCTGGGAGACTGCCTTGGCGCACCTGGCTGCCTCCTCCTGGAGCCGCACCTCCTCCACCACCATGTGCCGCCGCTCAGATGGAGTAGCCTTTTGCCATGACGGTGTGGCTGCTCCCAAACCAAGACCCCCTCTGCCGTGTTGGACATGCCCCACTATGTCCCGGTGTCTGAGGGCGGTCTTTGCCACCGCCACTGCTGCAGATGCCTTCCATTTCCTCCCTGTTGCTAGGGTTGGAGCAGCTCCTCGGACGAATGGATCCCGGGATTCTGTGAGGGTCATTTCCAGCCTTGATTTTGCACATTTGTACTCCTCCACCAGGCTTGAGATTGGTAGGGAGAGTGCTCCGTTCCCGTACAGGCCTACACTGCTAAGGCCTCTTGGCAGACCAAGCCACCTCTTCACTTGAACATTCACCAGCCTCTCCAGCCGATTGGCATGCGATAAAGCAACCTCGTAGATGGATATTGGCCACATGAGACGGGGCAGCAACCCAAACTGAAAGCACCACAGCTTCAGCTTCCCAGGGAGAGCAGTCTTGTTGATCTGCTTCAGGCCACTGATAGTATCCTGCCTGAGTTGTTCCACCTGCTTCGAGTCTTTGAGTTCTGCGCTGTACCAGCGGCCAAGGCTTTTAATAGGCTTCTCCAGAACCGTTGGTATTGGCTCATTGTTGACATGGAATCTCTCATTGGCAAGCTGGCCTTTGACAATGGAGATGCTTCGCGACTTGCTGGGTTTAATCTCCATTCGCGCCCATTCGATGTTCCCCTGGAGTTTATCCAGCAGGCGTTTGGTGCATGCGTTCGTCGTTGTAATTGTCGTCATGTCATCCATGTAAGCCCTAATTGGGGGAAGACGCAGCCCGCTCTTCAGCCGTTCCCCTCCAACCACCCATCGGGATGCTCGAATAATGAGCTCCATCGCCATGGTAAACGCCAGTGGAGAGATGGTGCAACCTGCCATTATGCCTACTTCAAGGTGCTGCCAGGCAGTTGTACCGGCTTGTCCTGTAACGCAGAACTGGAGGTCCTGGAAGTAGGCTTTGACCAGCCCTGTGATGCTCTCTGGGACTTGGAAGAAGTCGAATGCTGTCCACAAGATCTCATGAGGCACTGACCCAAAGGCATTGGCCAGATCTAAGAAGACCACATGGAGATCTTTCTTCTCCTTCTTCGCCATCTGTATCTGGTGCCAGATGACATTTGTGTGTTCCAGGCATCCTGAGAATCCACTAATTCCTGCCTTCTGCACGGAGGTGTCAACAAAGTTGTTCTTCTGCAGGAATACCGAGAGCCTCTGGGCCACAACGCTGAAGAAGAGCTTTCCTTCCACATTCAGCAGACTAATCTGGCGGAACTGGTCGATGGATGAGGAATTCTTCTCTTTGGGAATCAGGATCCCCCCTGCCCGTCGCCATGACTTTGGTATGATTCCTTTTTCCCATGCCACTTTCATCAGCCTCCAGAGGTACTTTAAGACACCCGGGCAGTTCTTATAGAGCCGATATGGAACCCCGTTGGGCCCAGGAGCTGAGGCGGTTCTTGCCCGCTTCACTGTGCTCTCAACTTTGCTCCATGTCGGGGGTCTTGTCTCCAGCTGGTGCTCAGGTGGATGGATTGGTGGCATGTCATCAGGAATGCTGGCTCTGTCATGCCTCCGATTGTCGGAGTAGGTGTTCCTCAGGTGCTCCTCTAGCTCCTGTATGGGTACTTTGAGGGTCCCGCTTTTCTCCTTGACAAAGAGTCCTTTGACAAACTTGTAGGGATCTCTGTAGAAGGCAGTCCTCGTTCGCTCTTTCTTCTTGTGTTGCCTTCTCAAGCATTCTGCTCTTCGCAGTGTTGCAAGACGCTGCCTGATGTCACCCTGCAGTGCCTCCAGGCCTTTCCTTTCCACTTCTGTGGCCCTCTTCCACTGCTTTCTCAGAAGCCTTCTTTCTTTCACAAGCCTCTCAATCTCTTGCTGTCTCCTTGACCTGAGATGGGCCGCCGGTTGTTTCTGGGTCCTGATGTTCTCACTTTTCACTCCAAATCTCTCTGCTCCGTAGCTGTAGATGATCTCTTCAATCTTGTCCAGCTTTCTTTCCACGCACCCTTTCAGACCTTGTAAAAGATGGACGAGGTCTGTGTCGGTGTTTTCCCACTCCTTTTTCTGGCAGGATTTAGGCCACAAGATTTGAGGCTTCCGTCCGTTCATCTTCCTCTCTACTGCTCTTTGTGGCTGGATGGGCTCTGGACTCTCCATGGGTGGATCCGTGCTTGGTTGAGCTTCGTCTGGGGTTCTGATACCCTGTGGACTGTGGTGAGCAACCTGCCGCTGGGTTTCATTCGACTGATTTGCCCTACCTCTGAGGAAGTAGTGGTCAATGCGAGTCCCCTCGCTAAGCTCTCTCAAGCATTTTTTCCTGCCCTGGTGGATCTTGAGACCCTTCTCTGAGGTCATCTTTTGCCAGCCACAGATGCAGCTTTGTAGCTTGTGTCCTGCCAGTGCTGTCGCTCCGTCAACTACCGTGCTGATCGTTTGATTCGTTGTCGTTGCCGTTCCAGGGTCAGTTACCGTGTGGTCCGCCGACGAGTCATCTTGCGCCCCCGCTCTCGCTGACTCAAGGGGTGTTTTTCCTTTTGAACTTTTCGTAGCCATAATTGGGTGGGACCAAGTCACTGTGTAGTGAAAGGCTCCTGCTAGCACGGGTAGCTAACCCATGCCAATTTTAGCCACGGAGGAGGACTACCATTACGAGCTCAAGAGTTACAGCTCTATGAGGATCAATTTGGTTACCAATGGTCCTTTCTAGGAAGGAAGGAGGACTATCACAGCAGGAAAAATGGTGAAAAACGAGGGTTTTATCTCTGGCGCCTGTCAACCAATTTCGCCCCAACTCACCATGCAGCAAAAAAGCACCAGATTTCTTCGCTAATTTTGGTGCTAGGGGGGGTCTGAAAAAGAGCTAAATATAGTGACAAATGCGCCAAGTTGGCAACACTGCATTTACCTGCCTTTACCTACTTGATAACGATGAAGCACATCATGGTGATAACAGCCGTTATCAGCGTATCGTCATATAGCATCCGTTTTAACTACTGTATCTGTCTGTGTCCCTTTTGAGCCTGTATGGACATGTCTATTGTCTGTCTGTGTCTGTGTCTGTGTCTGGAGAGTGCTGCTGCTGCAAACTGTTATGTCTGATTGTGGAAAGACTGGACTGGCTGGCTAGGTAATCAATTGGCAGGTGTGTTGCTGCTCTGGCAATCAAATTGGCTGAGGCAGAGAATGGGAACGGCACTGGCAGAGCTTGACCAAAACCTTTTATGATGCCACGAACGTGCCACAAGCTTGTCAATGGCCTAATTTTTTATTTAGTATTGGGAGTGGTAAACCTAACGATATACATAAAAAATATATGTGTTTCCAGAAAAAAAAAGAATGGAATTGTTGGCTGTATGGCTACTGAAACATTGTAATCCTGGCCATTAAAGGAGAATTCCCCACCAAAAGTTTTTTGGAAAAAAAAAAGTGGTCCAGGTGTTATTTTGTGAAAACACTTCATGGCTGTTTCCCCTACCACAAAATAAGCTTATAATGGGGCTAAGGGGTGTTGTTCAAGTTCACCTATATACATAACTCCAAAATGCATTTTTTCCCATATATTGTCTCTCCGCCATGTCAGTAGTGAGTTAACACTATTTCGCTTTTGGTTCAGCAGTGATCCAGCTGTATCAAAAGGTGGGGGCGTGGCACATGGTTTATGGCTGAACTCAAGAGTTAAAATAATCGTCATCAAATGGTGGTCGGTGGCTCAAATGCTGAATAAATGGTGGGCCCTGGTATCAAAAAGGTTGAAAACCACTGGTTTACCGGTTGTAATGTTTTCCGTACGTCCTGGACCACCTGGCCTGGCCTGGCCTGGTCCATGCAGGTGGACTCGTACGAGGTGAGCGTCAGTGAGGACCTGGGTGTGGTGGAGCTGGTGAGGATAGAGAAGAAGAAGTACTGGGTGCAGGACGACTGGTACTGTCGCTACATCACGGTGAAGACCCCCGCCGGGGACCACCTGGAGTTCCCCTGCTTCCGCTGGCTGGTGGGAGACAAGGAGGTGACACTGCGTGACGGCAGAGGTACTGGTCACTGATTGGTTGGTTGGTTGATTGATTGATTGATTGATTGATTGATTGATTGATTGATTGATTGATTGATTGAAAGCGATATTTCCAGGGGTGTAGTGGAGGGGGGGCACTTCTCACATCTAAAATATTTTTGGGGCAAAAGTAGGCCTAATGTTTTTTGTCTTGTCATTTACTTTTATGGATACAATTAGGCATTGTAAACAATCTTTCTCAATATGCTATACTTGTTTTAATAGCGTGTCTGTGTGTGTTGCGCAGGTGCACGCAAATGCGCAGGCAAATGCAAGTGTGCATGCACACTTGCATTTGACACACATGATTTGATAAAATAAAACAGTTGCATCCATTCTCATCATGGTGTGTGTATAAACCAGAGGATCAGTTCTAAGTAAGGGATAACAGCCGACGAACCGGTGATTTGTTTCCTAATAAGTGACATGGCTTAATACATTAGTAAATAACTAATAATTGACATAAATAGCACAGCAAGGCTGCTTTTATTTATCTGAAGTTGTGTAGGCTGTGTTCACCCTGGCAGGAAGGTCTGTTGTTGTGACATAGACCGCTCATGTGACCAAAACGCTGTCTTCTGATTGGAGCATTCATTCAAGCCATGTAATAATAGTAATTAAATATCATCTCATAATTCATTATAGGGCCTGATTTGACCTTGAGTTTGACATACTGTAAAGGTATAACACAATTAAGGTTTTAGAAATGAACAGTGCACTTTTCATGGTTCTAGGCGACAGTATGTCTGTATGTGTTGTATGTGTTTGTTTTTTATAGCACGTTTGCCACAAGACGATAAGACCACACAGGCCAGACAGCATCGACACAAGGAGCTGGAATGGAGGAGAAAAGAGTACAGGCAAGATGTTTTTTTTTTAAATTGTTTACCAAACTGTTCTCTCTTAATAGATCAATTTCAAATCATTGAATCGTATCATACCGCCTTAATGAACCAATGTCATCTAGGTATCGTATCGTCAACCCGCATCGTATAGCTGTTAAGATTTATCCCTAAAATGTGGACTGGACTGTGCTTTAGGTGGAGTGAGTGGCAGCCAGGGTTTCATTATGTCACTAATAAAATGTGGACTGGACTGTGCTTTAGGTGGAGTGAGTGGCAGCCAGGGTTTCATTATGTCACTAATAAAATGTGGACCGGACTGTGCTTTAGGTGGAATGAGTGGCAGCCAGGGTTTCATTATGTCACTAACAGTGTTGGGACATGTGCACTACGTAACTTAATATATTACATAATATATTACCAAAACGCAGTAACTTGTAATATAAATGTATTACTTAACAAAAACAATCTAATATGTTATACTTTTCTTTCTGCATTACTGCATTACTTTTAATATTACTTTCTGTCAATCTGTCTCATTGAAAATGTTCTTGTGAAATTATCTTGATAACTGCAGAAGTTAAATAATTACTTTAATAATTAAATTATTACTTATTTTCTATAATTTGTCATCAAATTATTTATTCATGAGTGCCATTTATTCAAGTTGATTTCATATGGATTTGGTCAGATAGCCAAGTGCGCTTGCTTTATTGTAGGTATGCCACTGGCCTACGCAATATTTGATTAATAGTGACACTAAATAATTATATATTTTGTATTTTTTTTTTAAGTAATATGTAATAGTAATATTAATATATTACACTTGCTCAGACAGTAATATTGTAATATAATATATTGCTTTAAAATGAAGGTAATAACTAATAAGTAATATATTAACAAGGTAAAGTAATATTCCCAACACTGGTCACTAATAAAATGTGGACCGGACTGTGCTTTAGGTGGAGTGAGTGGCAGCCAGGGTTTCATTATGTAACTAATAAAATGTGGACCGGACTGTGCTTTAGGTGGAGTGAGTGGCAGCCAGGGTTTCATTATGTAACTAATAAAATGTGGACCGGACTGTGCTTTAGGTGGAGTGAGTGGCAGCCAGGGTTTCATTATGTCACTAATAAAATGTGGACCGGACTGTGCTTTAGGTGGAGTGAGTGGCAGCCAGGGTTTCATTATGTAACTAATAAAATGTGGACCGGACTGTGCTTTAGGTGGAGTGAGTGGCAGCCAGGGTTTCATTATGTAGCTAATAAAATGTGGACTGGACTGTGCTTTAGGTGGAGTGAGTGGCAGCCAGGGTTTCCCATGAACATCGATGCTAAGCGCTACAGTGAGCTGCCGCGGGACATCCAGTTCGACAGCGAGAAAGGAGTGGACTTCATACTGAACTACAGCAAGGCGTAAGTACTGCGTACCGCGCCTCCGCCCCTGGTGGTGGCGCTATAACAATAACAGGCCCATCTGAAACGCTTTGGGGCGGAGCTTCTGCTCGAGCTCCCAGGGAGTGGGAGTGTTCTTTTACCTAGAGTACTATAATGGAGAGTATCGACACTCCCGTTGACTCCCAATGCTACGGTTGAACGGTGATGCAATAATACTAATACATGCCGACCTTTACGCATTTTGCGTAACAACTACATTTTTTTTAGCTCAAACTACGCTGCTACGGTTAATCACTTCAAAATACGCAAAGAGCGCAACCGTTTAGTAGTAGGTGTTCACTGGTTGGTTTGCCGTAGACCTTGCTTTAATCGGGGGAAGGAGACGCAGACTTATCACGTCGCTAGAACTGCATTCCAAACTTTGGTTAGAAACTGAAGCCCTCTCTTCCTCAAAGCGGAGCTGGCGGTGGTGGTGGTGGTTGATAGCTAGCTAGTAGCTACAGTGTTTGCCTGTAGGCTGACAAAAACAAGACAGCACGGACATTTGTTTGCTCTCGATGCGTGATTTTGTGGATGGTAGCAGAACATTACTGAGTTTTTAGTAACTATCGACGTACGGCTGTTGCTGCCTATTAGCCCCAATGCGTTTCTTCTAATCAGAGCCATCTCGTAGAAGAGTGGCGACACTGAGTGGTCAAAAACCGACCGCTTGAGCGCTGTTCATGCAGCCCGGATAGGGACAAAGGAAATGCATTGTTTTCAACAAGTCAGCCGTATCGTACAGTAACAATGTTGCTGTACAATACTGTAATGTTTATGCTGTGCTACTAATAAAAAATGATGTAAAATAAAGCGAATTAAGATCATTAACGGTGCTGGGCTGTTGCCTGAGTCCAGTGTGAAGTTAATATAGGCATGCAAATGTGCCTTGCTGCAATGTGCGCTGCACTGCCGTGCTGCCGCGCTGTCAGGACGCTGCGCCACTGCACCCCGGTATTTTTATTTTTATTTTTTTCAAAAATGTTTTCAAAGGTTGGCATGTATGGTGTAATTAGTAACTAGTATTATTGCTTTTCTCAGGAACAAGTAACATAACAAGATCACGTCCTATGACACAGTATTAATATTACGGTATAGGAACGGAACAGTATAGGAATAGTTAGTCATTATCAGCTGGCCTGTAATATTTGCATGGAAAACCACAGAGGATGAGGAAGCACACATAGTAATGAATGAATGTATGGTGCCAGTGATGGTGTGTGTGTGTGTGTGTGTGTGTGTGTGTGTGTGTGTGTGTGTGTGTGTGTGTGTGTGTGTGTGTGTGTGTGTGTGCGTGAGCGTGAGCGTGAGCGTGAGCGTGAGCGTGTGTGTGTATAGTAGTAGCATAAATGAAAACGGTGTCGCCAAAAAAAGGCTGCAAACTTCATGAAAACAGGGAGGGGTTTGAACTTTCATGAATGACAGTAAGAAAGTTAATGAAAACAGGGTTGCCAACGTCTGTTGAATGACGAGTCGTCAACTTAAGGTTGCTTCTCGCCATTCAGGCATCTTACTGGTTACTGTATGAAGATAATGGTGCTGGTGTTGGTATTATAATTATTATTTTTATTTTTTCCTACAGAATAGAGAACCTATGTGTTAACCAGTTCATGCACATGTT
The DNA here is from genome assembly GCA_039105355.1 of Benthosema pterotum. Classification (NCBI taxonomy): domain Eukaryota; kingdom Metazoa; phylum Chordata; class Actinopteri; order Myctophiformes; family Myctophidae; genus Benthosema; species Benthosema pterotum. The sequence continues at coordinate 48,333,550 of CM076974.1, forward strand.
CCAGTCATCCTGGGGAGACTTTGCTGACTTTGAACGGATCTTTGTCAGAATCAAGAACACCATCTCAGGTCAGTCCCTCTTAAAAACACCATCTCAGGTCAGTCCCTCTTAAAAACATCATCTCAGGTCAGTCCCTCTTAAAAACACCATCTCAGGTCAGTCCCTCTTAAAAACACCATCTCTGTCAGTCCCTCTTAAAAACACCATCTCTGTCAGTCCCTCTTAAAAACACCATCTCAGGTCAGTCCCTCTTAAAAAACACCATCTCTGTCAGTCCCTCTTAAAAACATCATCTCAGGTCAGTCCCTCTTAAAAACATCATCTCAGGTCAGTCCCTCTTAAAAACACCATCTCTGTCAGTCCCTCTTAAAAACACCATCTCAGGTCAGTCCCTCTTAAAAACATCATCTCAGGTCAGTCCCTCTTAAAAACACCATCTCTGTCAGTCCCTCTTAAAAACACCATTTCAGGTCAGTCCCTCTTAAAAACACCATCTCAGGTCAGTCCCTCCTAAAAACACCATTTCAGGTCAGTCCCTCTTAAAAACACCATCTCAGGTCAGTCCCTCTTAAAAACACCATCTCAGGTCAGTCCCTCTTAAAAACACCATCTCAGGTCAGACCCTCTTAAAAACACCATCTCTGTCAGTCCCTCTTAAAAACACCATCTCTGTCAGTCCCTCTTAAAAACACCATCTCAGGTCAGTCCCTCTTAAAAAACACCATCTCTGTCAGTCCCTCTTAAAAACATCATCTCAGGTCAGTCCCTCTTAAAAACATCATCTCAGGTCAGTCCCTCTTAAAAACACCATCTCTGTCAGTCCCTCTTAAAAACACCATCTCAGGTCAGTCCCTCTTAAAAACATCATCTCAGGTCAGTCCCTCTTAAAAACACCATCTCTGTCAGTCCCTCTTAAAAACACCATTTCAGGTCAGTCCCTCTTAAAAACACCATCTCAGGTCAGTCCCTCCTAAAAACACCATTTCAGGTCAGTCCCTCTTAAAAACACCATCTCAGGTCAGTCCCTCTTAAAAACACCATCTCAGGTCAGTCCCTCTTAAAAACACCATCTCAGGTCAGTCCCTCTTAAAAACACCATCTCAGGTCAGTCCCTCCTAAAAACACCATTTCAGGTCAGTCCCTCTTAAAAACACCATCTCAGGTCAGTCCCTCTTAAAAACACCATCTCAGGTCAGTCCCTCTTAAAAACACCATCTCAGGTCAGTCCATCTTAAAAACACCATCTCAGGTCAGTCCCTCTTAAAAACACCATCTCAGGTCAGTCCCTCCTAAAAACACCATCTCAGGTCAGTCCCTCTTAAAAACACCATCTCTGTCAGTCCCTCTTAAAAACACCATCTCACCATCTCTAGAGAATGTAGAAGATTAATGTTCATTTTGATCTGTATGTTCCAGGCGAGCATCTAGCGCATTCTAGTGCATTTTGGAAGTGCCACTAGTGCATTTTGGATCTTGTCCAGGCCACTAGGTGGTGCAGGCCACCGGGAAAACTCCCTGTACTCCAGATGGCCAATCCGCCCCTGACCAGGCTAGTTTTTCTCCCCCTCCCTCCTCCACAGAGTATGTGATGGAGCACTGGAAGGAGGACTTCATCTTCGGATACCAGTTCCTGAACGGAGTCAACCCAGTGATCCTCAGGAAGTGTCTGGAGCTACCAGAGAAGTTCCCTGTTAGACACCACATGGTGGAACCATGTCTGGAGAGAGACCTGACCCTAGAGGAGGAGATACAGGTACCTGTCTGTCTGTCTGTCTGTCTGTCTGTCTGTCTGTCTGTCTGTCTGTCTGTCTGTCTGGAGAGAGACCTGACCCTAGAGGAGGAGATACAGGTACCTGTCTGTCTGTCTCTCTGTCTGTCTGTCTGTCTGTCTGTCTGTCTGTCTGTCTGTCTGTCTGTCTGTCTGTCTGTCTGTCTGTCTGTCTGTCTGTCTGGAAAGAGACCTGATGCTGGAGGAGGAGATACAGGTACCTGTCTGTCTGTCTGTCTGTCTGTCTGTCTGTCTGTCTGTCTGTCTGTCTGTCTGGAGAGAGACCTTCCCTCCCCTCCCAGACAGGTAACATCTACATAGCAGACTGACTCTCTCTCTCTCTCTCTCTCTCTCTCTCTCTCTCTCTCTCTCTCTCTCTCTCTCTCTCTCTCTCTCTCTCTCTCTCTCTCTCTCTCCTTCCTCTCTCCCTCCCCTCCCAGGCAGGTAACATCTACATAGCAGACTACTCCGCTCTGGAAGGCATCCGTCCCAACAGCACAGACCCCTGCACCCTGCAGTACCTGGCAGCACCCATGTGTCTGCTGTACAGGAACGCTCGCAACAAGATCATGCCTCTGGCCATACAGGTGGGTGAGCGCTATACACTCACACACCAAGGAATGCAACAGAGTGGAGCAACTATGGCTACAGACTATACAGAGTACAGAACTTAAGGCCCTGATACACTAGCAATATGTTGATCAATAGCAACTAACAATGTCAACATCAACGGGCAACATGATGAGACACATGGCACATTTGCACACTCTCAGAAAAAAGGCAGGGGTCGGCAACCCAAGATGTTGAAAGAGCCATTTTCGACCCAAAATTAAATTCAAAATCTGTCTGGAGCCGCATTTTTTTTTTCCTGAGAGTGTGCAAATGTGAACCAAATGGACCCTGGCGGGTCCATTTGGTTCCATTTGCACACTCTCAGAAAAAAAGGTCCTCAAAGAAAAATCATTAACATGGTGAAACACAACCTTTCTTCAGAAATGGAGTTTCTAAAAAAATAAAAAATAAAGGAGTTTTACAGAACTCCATTTCTAGTCCACACAACATCTCTAAGGTATATTAATGACATAGTAAACTGAGTAAACCTTTGAAAATGGGTGGTTCAGATTGAAAGCTCCACCTCTGATAACTGCTGGGCTGACATGGCCATTGGGTGACTGAAATGTTTATATTATTTTGGTGTGGATCACCCCAGTGTGTGTATGTAATAATGCTACAGCCACTGAGCCACTAGGGCTGTGTTCTAGAGCCCAGTGTGTATGTAATAATGCTACATCCACTGAGCCACTAGGGCTGTGTTCTAGAGCCCAGTGTGTATGTAATAATGCTACAGCCAGGGAGCCACTAGGGCTGTGTTCTAGAGCCCAGTGTGTATGTAATAATGCTACAGCCACTGAGCCACTAGGGCTGTGTTCTAGAGCCCAGTGTGTATGTAATAATGCTACATCCACTGAGCCACTAGGGCTGTGTTCTAGAGCCCAGTGTGTATGTAATAATGCTACAGCCACTGAGCCACTAGGGCTGTGTTCTAGAGCCCAGTGTGTATGTAATAATGCTACAGCCACTGAGCCACTAGGGCTGTGTTCTAGAGCCCAGTGTGTATGTAATAATGCTACAGCCACTGAGCCACTAGGGCTGTGTTCTAGAGCCCAGTGTGTATGTAATAATGCTACAGCCAGGGAGCCACTAGGGCTGTGTTCTAGAGCCCAGTGTGTATGTAATAATGCTACAGCCAGGGAGCCACTAGGGCTGTGTTCTAGAGCCCAGTGTGTATGTAATAATGCTACAGCCACTGAGCCACTAGGGCTGTGTTCTAGAGCCCAGTGTGTATGTAATAATGCTACATCCAAGGAGCCACTAGGGCTGTGTTCTAGAGCCCAGTGTGTATGTAATAATGCTACAGCCACTGAGCCACTAGGGCTGTGTTCTAGAGCCCAGTGTGTATGTAATAATGCTACAGCCAGGGAGCCACTAGGGCTGTGTTCTAGAGCCCAGTGTGTATGTAATAATGCTACAGCCACTGAGCCACTAGGGCTGTGTTCTAGAGCCCAGTGTGTATGTAATAATGCTACAGCCAGGGAGCCACTAGGGCTGTGTTCTAGAGCCCAGTGTGTATGTAATAATGCTACAGCCACTGAGCCACTAGGGCTGTGTTCTAGAGCCCAGTGTGTATGTAATAATGCTACATCCAGGGAGCCACTAGGGCTGTGTTCTAGAGCCCAGTGTGTATGTAATAATGCTACAGCCACTGAGCCACTAGGGCTGTGTTCTAGAGCCCAGTGTGTATGTAATAATGCTACAGCCAGGGAGCCACTAGGGCTGTGTTCTAGAGCCCCAGTGTGTATGTAATAATGCTACAGCCACTGAGCCACTAGGGCTGTGTTCTAGAGCCCCAGTGTGTATGTAATAATGCTACAGCCACTGAGCCACTAGGGCTGTGTTCTAGAGCCCAGTGTGTATGTAATAATGCTACAGCCATGGAGCCACTAGGGCTGTGTTCTAGAGCCCAGTGTGTATGTAATAATGCTACATCCAGGGAGCCACTAGGGCTGTGTTCTAGAGCCCAGTGTGTATGTAATAATGCTACAGCCAGGGAGCCACTAGGGCTGTGTTCTAGAGCCCAGTGTGTATGTAATAATGCTACAGCCACGGAGCCACTAGGGCTGTGTTCTAGAGCCACAGTGTGTATGTAATAATGCTACATCCAGGGAGCCACTAGGGCTGTGTTCTAGAGCCCAGTGTGTATGTAATAATGCTACATCCAGGGAGCCACTAGGGCTGTGTTCTAGAGCCCAGTGTGTATGTAATAATGCTACATCCAGGGAGCCACTAGGGCTGTGTTCTAGAGCCCAGTGTGTGTATGTAATAATGCTACAGCCAGGGAGCCACTAGGGTTGTGTTCTAGAGCCCCAGTGTGTATGTAATAATGCTACAGCCACTGAGCCACTAGGGCTGTGTTCTAGAGCCCAGTGTGTATGTAATAATGCTACATCCAGGGAGCCACTAGGGCTGTGTTCTAGAGCCCCAGTGTGTATGTAATAATGCTACAGCCACTGAGCCACTAGGGCTGTGTTCTAGAGCCCAGTGTGTATGTAATAATGCTACATCCACTGAGCCACTAGGGCTGTGTTCTAGAGCCCAGTGTGTATGTAATAATGCTACATCCAGGGAGCCACTAGGGCTGTGTTCTAGAGCCCAGTGTGTATGTAATAATGCTACATCCAGGGAGCCACTAGGGCTGTGTTCTGGAGCCGCATGCGGCTCCTGAGCCGCAGGTTGCTGACCCCTGTCCTAAACGAACCAAATGTTTACTTAACAGTCTAAAAAAAGGTCATGAAATGTTCTGTCCAGTGAGGCATCTGTGGGAGGAGAAAGGATCAGGTGACGCCAAGGACGGCTGTGATTGGAGGATTCTGAAATGTTGACCAGTAGAGGGCACTAATGATCTGACTTTTCTGAACAACCAGGAGTTGATCATTTTGTATAGAGAAGTGAAAAGTCAACGTTGATAGTTGACGTTGCTTGTCGATGTTGATCAAAACATTGCTAGGTGTATCAGGGCCCTTACTGTTCTGATAGGTCAGGGAAGGGATGTCATCACAATGATTCTGTAAGCTGTGTAGTGGCAGTAATGTTGCAAAAATGTGATATTCAAAAATGTCCAAAGGGCCACAGTCACTAGTTTGAAGCAGGCTGTTTAGAACTCGTACTGTATTTGCCTTTGAATTGCACTTCAAACAAAGGTTCCATAAATACTCACAAAAATCTACCTTCTGATGGTCGAGGTGCTTTACTGTAGATTTCAGGCAGTACAAAACGAGCAAACAGGCCAAAAAAGGTAGCCTGGCTCAGCCCTGAATCAGCACCTTAAAAATACTATCTTATTTTCCCCCTGTGATTCAAGGACCGGCTTCCCTGCCTTTGGGGCCGTTTGTGCCAGTTGGAAATCCAATCCCAGCACCTGATTGGCCAACAGCCCTGTCAATCACTTGACTTCAACCCCAACGTTGTCTGCTTTCCCAATATTCTTATGGGTTCATATGAACCAATCACTGTTAAGACTGCTGCTTTGGTACCACCCAACCTAGAAACTGCTGTGGTGGAGAGGGACTTCAGTCTGAATAATGAAGTGAAACGAAATGACAATTCAGACTGTGGTCAGGCTACAAAAAACACATAATACGGTCAAAACCGTATGTTTCCACACTTCACACTAGTGCCAATACCAAACGAATGAATGAATGAACGAATCCCTCCCCTCTGTCCTCCAGTTGGGACAGACCCCAGGGGACGACTGTCCCATCTTCCTGCCCAGTGACGGTGAGTACGACTGGCTGCTGGCTAAGATCTGGGTCCGCTCTGCAGACTTCCACATCCACCAGACCGTCACACACCTGCTCCGGACCCACCTGATGTCTGAGGTGTTTGGGGTGGCCATGTACAGACAGCTGCCTGCTGTCCACCCTGTCTATAAGGTAATATGAGTAAATAATAAGTACATGATGATAAGTATATGTCCACCCTGTCTATAAAATAATCTGAGTAAATATGTCCACCCCGTCTATAGTAAGTAATCTGAGTAAATGATAAGTATATGTCCATAGTCACTAAAAGGTAATCTGAGTAAATAATAAGTATATGTCCACAGTCACTAAAAGTTAATCTGAGTAAATAATAAGTATATGCCCACAGTCACTAAAAGGTAATCTGAGTAAATAATAAGTATATGCCTACAGTCACTAAAAGGTAATCTGAGTAAATAATAAGTATATGTCCAACTGGTCTATAAGGTAATCTGAGTAAATAATACAAGATGAGTGGTGCCTAACTAGTAACTAGTAATGTTATTACTTTTCTTTGTAACGAGTAGTAAAACAAGATTATCATTATATCATTATAATATCACAGTTACTTCTACTAATATTACTAGTTACTTTTGTCTTGCTGCTGCTTTAAACAGTATTGCATTAGTGAAGGGAGATGAGCTAATGCCACTTTGAGCTAAAAATATTGAACAGCAAACTATTATTATTACAGTCATTGAAACATAAAGAAAGATCTTGTGTGTGTCATTATATTAGGGTTATAGAGGTGTATAAATAGAGTGACTTCCTCTGACTAAAAAGGTGGTTAGTTGTTGTACTTACCTTTTTTGCGGTGGGGTGCAAATGTAATATAAAAGTAATGTGTTAAATATCACTCTTGAGTCCAAGTAATAAGTATAATGTAATATTATTTCTCTTCTAAATGGGTAATAAGTAATACATTACATCAACGCTTTCCTGATCAATGTTGAATGTACGTAGTTAACGTTTACATTTACTGAAGTATGTCTGTTTTTACATGCTTATATATAGAGATGTTTGGTTGGTTTACTTTCTGATTGATTGATTGATTGATTCTTCCATTCATCCATTAATTAATTAATTAATTAATTGATTTCTTCCAGTTAATCATCCCTCACATTCGATTCACCATCGCCATCAACACCAAGGCCAGAGAGCAACTCATCTGTGACTGTGGCATCTTTGATAAGGTGAGAGAGAGAGAGAGAGAGAGATGGACAGAGAGAGAGACTGCTGTTGTGCTCAGGTGTTTCACAAGATAAATAGCAGATCTACAAGCTTTTTCATTTCCAATCCCATTCCGATGCCGCAATTTCTGCGTTAGCCGATATTGATACCACATGGATTTTATCAATCAATTAACCTTTATTTAATTCTCGGGGAACAGACCCTCTTTTTCAGCAGTGCCGAGATTACAATGCATCAATACAGTCAATACATTAATACAAGGTACAATATAAAATGGAGAAAAATACAGATCAAGTCAGCTGCAAAACATATGTGTCTGTTTAGCTGCTTAGTTGTAGTATGGTTTAGTCTTAGCTGTATAGTTTAGTTGTAGAATATATGTCATGTCTAGTTCCTGTCTAGTTGTCTGTTTAACTTTCACAACTTGCCTCTTTATAATACCTGGTTGTAGTTTAGCACATTCACCTCACTTTATGCTGTTACAGTTGCGCTTTACTTTACTGCTCTAATCTGTTGCACTATGTCACTTACTGTTTCTTGTATTGTTTGTTTTCTTGTCCTTTTTCTTGCACTGTCTATTGTCTTATTGCACTGGGGAACAATGGAAACGTTATTTCATCCCTGTATATGTCCTGACATACACTAGAGTGACAATAAAGAAGATTGAACCTTGAACCTTGAATATCACATATTCCATATAATGGGATAATTATCTGTTAAAACAAGTACAGTTAAGATTCACCAAAGAAGACACCTCTAACTGAAAGCGACCTATCAAAGGAAGAGAGGTGTATTAAGGACGGGAATCCATATTTGGATCCTGTACAGTATGTACAGTATTCAAATATTCAATTTGTTTTTATGCTGATATATAAATATTTAAAGTTTTTCAAAAACTTAGGTCAGGCCTAAATGGGTTAAATGACGCCTTTAGGCTGTTCCAAGTGTGTGGGGCAGAGCACTTGAAAGCAGATCTTCCAAACGTAGTGGATGCATGTGTAGACTCAAGCATCAAAAAATATTGAGGCCGAGTATGATAATTGCTATTTTCCATTTTAAAAGAGAATTTAAATAAGCAGCTACCCATGTGTCCAATCACTGGCTAGACTGGTATATTTTCCAATACCCATATGACCCAATACTTACAAATAACGGCAGTTTCTGATACTGATAAAGTTTTTGCCTATACTCAGTGATGGGCAGTAGCTTGTTACAAGTAGCTAAGCTACATAGCTTAGCTACATTTTCCCGTAACTTGTAGTGTAGCTTACTACATTTGTTCTGGGAATAGCTTGTGGTGAAGCTACACTACTTGTTTCGAGTAGTTTGTAGTGAAGCTACACTACTTGTTTCAAGTAACAAGGATTGTAGCTTACTACATTTTCCCACACACATTTTCAAATTCCGCTCATTTTTAATTGGTAGAAAACCTCTAATATACATCCCAAAACTTTGACATGCCACCATCCTAGGTTCAAACCCACCCCTAGATTATAATTATTATTATTTTATTTATATTATTTTATTATTATGATTATTATTTAGAAAGTTGTACATTAAGTTGAGATATATATTTATATATATGTAGTGTTGATGTAGCAAGCTACATCAAGCTACTTTTTTGTGTAGCTTGTAGTGTAGCTTGCTACAATTTTCTGGGGATAGCTTGTAGTGTAGCTTAGCTACATTTTTTCGAGAGTAACAAGTAGTGTAGCTTACTACATTTTCCCAGTAACCTCCATCACTGCCTATACCGATATGAACCAATATGAAATAAAAAAAAAGGGCAAATCTGATACTTTCTCCCATACAATTGGGAGTACACTAGTATTGGGAAAACCCTTATAAAAATCAGCTATGAACTCTGATATAAGCACTTTGTAAACTTGTTTTTGGAAAAGTGCTATATAAATAAAATTATTATTATTATTATTATTATTATTATTATTATTATTATTATTATTATTATTATTATATACCGTACTGTATATTCAACAAAAAGTAGACAAAAAAAACAACAGGTGACTAAAACTAAAATAATTCAATTTCAGTCAAAAGGCAGTATAATCATAAAGCTAAATCCAAAGGTGCGGTTCAACTCCTCCCCCATACAGGCCAACGGTACGGGCGGTGGAGGACACGTCCAGCTGGTCCAGCAGGCCATGAAGACGCTCACGTTCCGCTCCATGTGCTTCCCAGACGCCATCAGAGCGCGCGGCGTGGACAGCACCGAGGAGCTGCCCACCTACTTCTACCGCGACGACGGATACAAGGTCTGGGACGCCGTCAAGAGGTGGGTGGTAGTTAGGGTGACCAGATCCAAACTGTTCATTTGAGGGACATAAGTGCTGCATGTGTGGGACCAAGTCGAGTGGGGAACCGGGACAAAATGTGGTTAGCAAACTATTAGCGACTTGATGACAATATTTCAAAATTATTTCAGGATTTAATTTCACGTATATAGCAAAAACAATCAAAAAACAATCAAAAAATAGCTGACCTACAATCTCAAAACGTTTTGAGATTGTAGGTCAGCTATTTTTTGATATGACAGTACGCGATGTGGCCTCTCTAAGAGTGAGTGTGGAAATATAGTGGTGCCGTGGTGGGATTTCAAAAACATCACAGGAAATGATACAACAGAAATCCGACTATTACTCATAGGGCACTACAAATTATTATGGCATTTTGAACACTGGCGCCTCTCAGTCACAATGTGGGACAGAGTCTCAATTTGTGGGACGCTTAAAAAGTCTTGGAAATGAGGGACTGTCCCACGCAAAGAGGGACATCTGGTCACCCTAGTGGTAGTAGAGGGGCCCTGGCGGAGGAGGAGGGGGTCGACTCATCAGCGGACCATCCGTAGACTAGTTCACAGCGTTTTCCCTGTGTAATCCCCTGTGTAGTATTGAGTTCACATGTTACAGTACAATAGTCTGTATTGCTCATCTGAGCATGTGTTTATTAGCTGCCTGAAAACATACTGTATATTGTATGTGTGTGACTGACAGTCCCTGCCAGACTGGTCTACTTTTATTATACCCTTTATACTTTAGTAAACTTTTTATTTTGATACAGTAACTGTGTCGTGCACTGGTGTCAATCATACGGCCCGCAGGCCGGATGCGGCCCGCGCAATGATTTAATCCGGCCCCAGGCTTGTAGAGCAAAAATGTCTGAGTCTATCATGCCCCATCAGGCGGAGTCAGGTTTCTTCACCAGTATAAGGGTCTATAACTGAGGGATCATTCAGATCACAGCTTGGCTATTTAAATATAAATACAGGTAATAATAATAATCCAAGAGTTTAAAAAATACTGTATTTTAGAAGTATTACTTATTGTTATTCATCATTATTTTTTAGTCTTTGATGATCCATCAATTATGCAGGTCTGCATAATTCCATGGGTTGTGTAGCCATTTCCAAATTTCAGCTAAGACACTATTTGATTTTTTTTTTTTTTTTTTGTATTTTTGAATGGTTTATTGGCGCACTGTAAATAAAAATAGCATCTCTCATAGCAAATGTCTTAATCTAGGCTACAAGTATAAAACCAATAATGAAAGTCATTAATAACTATTAATATAGCTACTCTTAATAATAAACTTGATTGTGTGATATACTGTAGCGGAGAAATTACGGCTGTAAACATGCGCGTGCATGCTTGCAGTCTGTGACTGGTCTGTGACTGGCACCGCGGTGCTTCGGCCCCCATGAAGTCACATTAAGTCCAATGCGGTCCCCACCCCAAAATGAGTTTGACACCGCTGGTGTAGTGACATCAGTTAAAAAGTGAAACCCTTAATAGTTCTGAAAGTAGCACTAGCAGTGTGTGTGTTTAGGTGCCAAAATCATGTTTAAAATAATTATCTCATAATAAATACAGTATATATATTTTTTTTTTACATTTGCGCTGTCACAGCTTCAGTCTCTGGTTGATTCCACATCCCACATCGCATTACAACCCCAAACCTGAATTGGTTCTTTTCACATCGTCTCTGCCTGAGAGTCTCCAGAACTCACTGCTGCATACTGTACATGTTCTATGAAAATGAAATCTGTTCAAGAAAAATAATGGATGATCTGAGCCAGATAAAAAGTGACCCTAGTGTGTGTGTGTGTGTGTGTGTGTGTGTGTGTGTGTGTGTGTGTGTGTGTGTGTGCGCGTGCGTGCGTGTGTGTGTGCGTGTGTGTGTGTGCCTCCTGTGTACAGCTTCGTGTCAGAGGTGGTGAGCATCTACTACTGCAGTGATGAGGCGGTGGAGGCAGACGAGGAGATACAGGCCTTCGTCAAAGACGTGTGCAGCTTCGGCATGCAGGACTTTGACTACTGTGGTGGGTGCAGTGATACTGTTGTGTGTGTGTGTGTGTGTGTGTGTGTGTGTGTGTGTGTGTGTGTGTGTGTGTGTGTGTGTGTGTGTGTGTGTGTGTGTCTGTGTCTGTGTCTGTGTCTGTGTGTGTGTGTGTGTGTGTGTGTGTGTGTGTGTGTGTGTGTGTGTGTGTGTGTGTGTGTGTGTGTGTGTGTGTGTGTGTGTGTGTGTGCGTGTGCGTGTGTGTGCACACTACTACTGCTACTAAGTACAATTTTGGCACCACTAAACCAACAGCATTTCATCATTGAAAACAGAAAACTCTCTGAGTCAGACCTTTAGCTTTATGCATGCTCCGTGTCTGTTGCAACTTCAACAACAACTGATGTTGACGCTTTACTTGACTAATAAAAGTCCTGTAACCGAAAATGGTATGGGTGCCATGTATGAAGCCGCACCATACCGTTTTCTCTTGCCCCTCCAACATGTTCTCTTCCCCCCCCAAATGGGGGGGGGCATGTTACATCCGCCCCTGATTTGCACACCCAGTGGCAAAGGAAAAGCAAACAATATGTGCAAAACAGCCCAAAGCATCCCATTGGCCAAATAACAAATTAGTATCATTGTGCCCCCTAACCCTAAATTAAACAATGGGGTGTATAGAACATGTCCCAGGGGTGCCCACACTTTTTTTTTTTTTACTTGTGAGCTACTTTCAAAATGACCAGCTCAACAAGATCTACACACATCAAAAATGTTTTTTGTCGCATTACTGAAAATCCATTCCAAGGCCTCTAGAAGGTGGGAGATTTGGAATAGTGGTGATGGTGTGACTTACTGTGTTTAAGAATACTGCACTTAAAAATAAAAATAGAGACGAGAAAGTTTTTTTTTTTTTTTTTTTTTTTGTATATGCTACTAATGATGTTTGAAGTTTGAGTTGACGGTTATATATTTTAGGTCATGTGATCTACCTGAACAGCCTGTGTAATCTACTGATAGATCACATTCACAATCTACCTTTTGGGCACCCCAAAAGGTAATTAGAGGAATTAACATAGGTACACACTCCCCCTGCTGGAGGCTAGGTGCACATAACAGGGCTCAATAAAATCCCACACTCTATACGGCATCTCATTGTGAAATGTTTTCTTCCTGCCTTTCACCACATTTTTTTCCACTAAAGCTTTCGCAACCAAAACAAAGACAGAAGAGCATTTTATGTTGTTGGTTTTACTGGTTCACTGAATCTTTACAGTTCATGTAGAGCAGGGGTTTTCAACCGGTGGTCCGGGGACCACCAGTGGTCCTTGGGAGGGTGCCAGGTGGTCCCCAGGCTAAATGATGGAAAGTAGGTTAACCAGATGTAACTCTTGAGAATGTAAAAATGAAACCAAATGGACCCTTGCGGGTCCATTTGGTTTCATTTTCACACTCTCAAGAGTTAAAATATTCATCATCTGAATTAGCGCTATTTAATTAAGAATTTTACACTGTTTTGTTTGCAAAATCCAGCCTAGAATTGTCAACAAAACCAAAAGGTCTTTGGGGCTAAAATGTCATCAAATGGTGGTCCGTGGCTCAAATGCTGAATAAATGGTGGTCCCTGGAGTCAAAAAGGTTGAAAACCTCTGATGTAGAGTACAGTATGTGCTCACCTTGCTTTTTTAAAGTGCAAATAACAAACATCCAATGTGTATTGTGTGTGTGTGTGTGTGTGTGTGTGTGTGTGTGTGTGTGTGTGTGTGTGTGTGTGTGTGTGTGTGTGTGCCTGCGTGTACATGCGTTTGTGTGTGTGTGTAGAGTTCCCCAAGTCGCTGAAAAGCCGCGAGGAGCTGACAGAGTACCTGACTGTGGTCATCTTCACCGGATCAGCACAACACGCAGCCGTCAACTCTGGACAGGTGTGTTTTTATTGTCAACTCTGGACAGGTGTGTTTTACTGTCAACTCTGGACAGGTGTGTTTTTACTGTCAACTCTGGACAGGTGTGTTTTTACTGTCAACTCTGGACAGGTGTGTTTTTACTGTCAACTCTGGACAGGTGTGTTTTTACTGTCAACTCTGGACAGGTGTGTTTTTACTGTCAACTCTGGACAGGTGTGTTTTTACTGTCAACTCTGGACAGGTGTGTTTTTACTGTCAACTCTGGACAGGTGTGTTTTTACTGTCAACTCTGGACAGGTGTGTTTTTACTGTCAACTCTGGACAGGTGTGTTTTATTGTCAACTCTGGACAGGTGTGTTTTTACCATTAACTCTGGACAGGTGTGTTTTTATTGTCAACTCTGGACAGGTGTGTTTTTACCATTAACTCTGGACAGGTGTGTTTTTACTGTCAACTCTGGACAGGTGTGTTTTTACTGTCAACTCTGGACAGGTGTGTTTTTACTGTCAACTCTGGACAGGTGTGTTTTTACTGTCAACTCTGGACAGGTGTGTTTTTACTGTCAACTCTGGACAGGTGTGTTTTTACCTTTAACTCTGGACAGGTGTGTTTTTACCTTTAACTCTGGACAGGTGTGTTTTTACCTTTAACTCTGGACAGGTGTGTTTTTACCTTTAACTCTGGACAGGTGTGTTTTTACTATCAACTCTGGACAGGTGTGTTTTTACTGTCAACTCTGGACAGGTGTGTTTTTACTGTCAACTCTGGACAGGTGTGTTTTTACTGTCAACTCTGGACAGGTGTGTTTTTACTGTCAACTCTGGACAGGTGTGTTTTTACTATCATCTCTGGACAGGTGTGTTTTTACTGTCAACTCTGGACAGGTGTGTTTTTACTATCATTTCTGGACAGGTGTGTTTTTACTGTCAACTCTGGACAGGTGTGTTTTTATTGTCAACTCTGGACAGGTGTGTTTTTACTGTCAACTCTGGACAGGTGTGTTTTTACTGTCAACTCTGGACAGGTGTGTTTTTATTGTCAACTCTGGACAGGTGTGTTTTTATTGTCAACTCTGGACAGGTGTATTTTTATTGTCAACTCTGGACAGGTGTGTTTTTACTGTCAACTCTGGACAGGTGTGTTTTTAGTGTCAACTCTGGACAGGTGTGTTTTTATTGTCAACTCTGGACAGGTGTGTTTTTACTGTCAACTCTGGACAGGTGTGTTTTTATTGTCAACTCTGGACAGGTGTGTTTTTACTGTCAACTCTGGACAGGTGTGTTTTTATTGTCAACTCTGGACAGGTGTGTTTTTACTGTCAACTCTGGACAGGTGTGTTTTTATTGTCAACTCTGGACAGGTGTGTTTTTATTGTCAACTCTGAACAGGTGTGTTTTTACTGTCAACTCTGGACAGGTGTGTTTTTATTGTCAACTCTGGACAGGTGTGTTTTTACTGTCAACTCTGGACAGGTGTGTTTTTACTGTCAACTCTGGACAGGTGTGTTTTTACTGTCAACTCTGAACAGGTGTGTTTTATTGTCAACTCTGGACAGGTGTGTTTTTATTGTCAACTCTGGACAGGTGTGTTTTTACTGTCAACTCTGGACAGGTGTGTTTTTATTGTCAACTCTGGACAGGTGTGTTTTTATTGTCAACTCTGGACAGGTGTGTTTTTACTGTCAACTCTGGACAGGTGTGTTTTTATTGTCAACTCTGGACAGGTGTGTTTTTACTGTCAACTCTGGACAGGTGTGTTTTTACCTTTAACTCTGGACAGGTGTGTTTTTACTATCAACTCTGGACAGGTGTGTTTTTACTGTCAACTCTGGACAGGTGTGTTTTATTGTCAACTCTGGACAGGTGTGTTTTTACTGTCAACTCTGGACAGGTGTGTTTTTACTATCAACTCTGGACAGGTGTGTTTTTACTATCAACTCTGGACAGGTGTGTTTTTTACTGTCAACTCTGGACAGGTGTGTTTTTACCTTTAACTCTGGACAGGTGTGTTTTTTACTGTCAACTCTGGACAGGTGTGTTTTTACTATCAACTCTGGACAGGTGTGTTTTTACCTTTAACTCTGGACAGGTGTGTTTTTTACTGTCAACTCTGGACAGGTGTGTTTTTACTGTCAACTCTGGACAGGTGTGTTTTTACTATCAACTCTGGACAGGTGTGTTTTTACTGTCAACTCTGGACAGGTGTGTTTTTACTGCCATCTCTGAACAGGTGTGTTTTTACCTTTAACTCTGGACAGGTGTGTTTTTACTGTCAACTCTGGACAGGTGTGTTTTTTTACTGTCAACTCTGGACAGGTGTGTTTTTACTGTCAACTCTGGACAGGTGTGTTTTTACCTTTAACTCTGGACAGGTGTGTTTTTACTGTCAACTCTGGACAGGTGTGTTTTTACCTTTAACTCTGGACAGGTGTGTTTTTACCTTTAACTCTGGACAGGTGTGTTTTTACCTTTAACTCTGGACAGGTGTGTTTTTACTGTCAACTCTGGACAGGTGTGTTTTTACTGTCAACTCTGGACAGGTGTGTTTTTACCTTTAACTCTGGACAGGTGTGTTTTTACTGTCAACTCTGGACAGGTGTGTTTTTACTGTCAACTCTGGACAGGTGTGTTTTTACTGTCAACTCTGGACAGGTGTGTTTTTACTATCAACTCTGGACAGGTGTGTTTTTACTATCAACTCTGGACAGGTGTGTTTTTACTATCAACTCTGGACAGGTGTGTTTTTACTATCAACTCTGGACAGGTGTGTTTTTACTGTCAACTCTGGACAGGTGTGTTTTTACTGTCAACTCTGGACAGGTGTGTTTTTAGTGTCAACTCTGGACAGGTGTGTTTTTACTGTCAACTCTGGACAGGTGTGTTTTTTACTGTCAACTCTGGACAGGTGTGTTTTTATTGTCAACTCTGGACAGGTGTGTTTTTACTGTCAACTCTGGACAGGTGTGTTTTTACTATCAACTCTGGACAGGTGTGTTTTTACTGTCAACTCTGGACAGGTGTGTTTTTACCTTTAACTCTGGACAGGTGTGTTTTTACTGTCAACTCTGGACAGGTGTGTTTTTACCTTTAACTCTGGACAGGTGTGTTTTTACTATCAACTCTGGACAGGTGTGTTTTTATTGTCAACTCTGGACAGGTGTGTTTTTATTGTCAACTCTGGACAGGTGTGTTTTACTATCAACTCTGGACAGGTGTGTTTTTACCTTTAACTCTGGACAGGTGTGTTTTTTACTATCAACTCTGGACAGGTGTGTTTTTATTGTCAACTCTGGACAGGTGTGTTTTTATTGTCAACTCTGGACAGGTGTGTTTTTACTATCAACTCTGGACAGGTGTGTTTTTTATTGTCAACTCTGGACAGGTGTGTTTTTATTGTCAACTCTGGACAGGTGTGTTTTTATTGTCAACTCTGGACAGGTGTGTTTTTACTATCAACTCTGGATAGGTGTGTTTTTTATTGTTAACTCTGGACAGGTGTGTTTTTATTGTCAACTCTGGACAGGTGTGTTTTTATTGTCAACTCTGGACAGGTGTGTTTTTATTGTCAACTCTGGACAGGTGTGTTTTTATTGTCAACTCTGGACAGGTGTGTTTTTACTGTCAACTCTGGACAGGTGTGTTTTTACTGTCAACTCTGGACAGGTGTGTTTTTATTGTCAACTCTGGACAGGTGTGTTTTTATTGTCAATTCTGGACAGGTGTGTTTTTACTGTCAACTCTGGACAGGTGTGTTTTTATTGTCAACTCTGGACAGGTGTGTTTTTATTGTCAATTCTGGACAGGTGTGTTTTTACTGTCAACTCTGGACAGGTGTGTTTTTTACTGTCAACTCTGGACAGGTGTGTTTTTTATTGTCAACTCTGGACAGGTGTGTTTTACTGTCAACTCTGGACAGGTGTGTTTTTACTGTCAACTCTGAAAGAACAGAGAGGGCTGCCAAAGCAGACAACCCGCAACGCTCCATGTTAGGCATGGGGGGGCAATGCCCCCCCAAATGCCCAGTCTGCCCCACCAAACACGATGGCATGCAAAACAACCCAAGATATTAGAGAAATTAAAGAGCGTATATTTAAAATGATTTAAAACACTACTACTGCTACTAACTAACTACAGCTGTGTCACCACTAAACCAACAGCATTTCATCATTGAAAACAGAAAACTCTCTGAGTCAGACCTTTAGCTTTATGCATGCTGCGTGTCTGTTGCAACTTCAACAACAACTGATGTTATTATTGATGCTTTACTTGACTAATAAAAGTCCTGTAACCGAAAATGGGATGAGCTTCAGGGGGGCGGCTTCATCGCCCGTGGCGTGAAGCAACACGGGCGATGAAGCCGCCCCCCTACCATTTCCCCCCCCCCCCCCAATTGGGAAAGGTTACATCCGCCCCTGCTTCGAGAGTTGAAAAGAGAAAAATGCCAGCTCTCAATAAATGTCCTTTCTGTGTATTTTTATTTACCTCGTTGTGCAGACAACAACGAACGCGTTTCGACACAGACGGTCTTCTTCGGCATTGGAAGACCGTCTGTGTCGAAAGGCGTCTGGACAGGTGTGTTTTTTACTGTCCCAGGGGTCCTTGAGGGGTTTCTGTAGACTGAAAAATTGGTGGCACCTGCCCTAGCCTCAATGACATTGCAAGCGCATACATTGGCTAAAAGATGTCATTTAGGTAGCATTCTGTAGTGCATACCTGGGCATCATGCGGCCCGGGGGACAAATGCGGCCCTTTGGCTGACTCTGACCGGCCCGTGAAAGGGTCCTGTGGTTTTCAACCAGTGGTCCGTGGACCACCAGTGGTCCTTGAGAGAGTTCCAGTTAAATGTGGAAAGTTGGTTAACCAGATGTAACTCTTTGAGAGCGTAAAAATGGAACCAAATGGACCCTTGCGGGTCCATTTGGTTCCATTTTTACGCTCTCAAGAGTTAAAATATTCATCATGTGAATTAGCCCAAGTCTACACAATTAGAGAATGCGGACATTTAGATCTGTGTGTTTGACTGTTTGGTTTCTGAAATCCAGCCTGGAGTTGTGGACAACAAAAGCAAAATAAATCTTTAGTTTTGGGGTCTGTGAGGGCTAAAAATGTCACTTTTATCTTGAAATGAAATTAATATTACGCAGACTTTAGTTCAGCCTTTAGGTCTTGGCCCTCCACAATATTTTATGCATCTCATTTGGCCCCTTGGGAAAAATAATTGCCCACCCCTGCTGTAGTGTATACTAGTCAGGGGCGGATTTAGGACTGGGCATGGGTGGGCACGTGCCCACCCATTTATGCAGTCTGCCCAGGTACGAAAAGAACGAATAAAATATTATTTTTATGATTCTGCACAACGCCGGCGCAATGTTGAGCAGCTCCAACTCTGCAGCTGCGTAAACACTGCGCAGTGCTGAGCTGCATGATGTCTTTCACTATTCTCTCTACTGTTCTCTCAGCTCCGTCCACTTCATGGGGCCAATCCAGCGGCGGCAGTTTGCCCCTAATCGTGCTGCATGAACAGCGCTCGAGCGCTCCGTTTCTGACCCCTTAATGTCGCAACTCTTCTACTAGATGGCCCCATATAGAGTAAGCATGGCTCTGACTTCCGCGATGAGCTACTGTGTTGTTGTTTTCTGCAGTATGCGCGAAATAGTTTTATTAACACTGGCAGCCTGCCTGCCTGAGCGAAGCCTGTCCAAAGGGGAAAGGAGCCGGCCGTTTGTGTGTGTGTGTTTGTGTGCGAGAGAATCAGCGTATTTTTCGTCCCGTTCGCAACGAAATCTATGTAGAAGAGCCACCATTGGACTGACCCCATGAAGTGAAGGGAGTTTGGTAAGTCTGTCTACACATAGCCTCGATCCCCTGGCTCTCATCCACGCTGGTCTACACATCTAGTGGAAGAGGTGCGACATTGAGGTGTCGGAATTTGAATGGCCTCAATAGGGACAAACCGTAATAGTTCTATTGGCTGCAGCGACGTGTGTGTACTGCTCAAATGATCAACTAACGTGGGCTTTGGACAAAGAAATCCTGCGTTTTGATCAGAGTAGCCTAGTTTAGAGTAGTTCATTGTGTTCACCTGGCGCTAAAAGCATGCTAATAATAATGACTGCTAAATGTAAACAAATGTATGCTACAGAACAGGCTGACGGTCATCCATCAGATATTCAAATGATAATCAGGTGGCTTTTGTTTAACTGCAAGCTATAGTGTCAATATGCATAGAGTACAGTTAGACCAATTGGAAAACAATTGGGGAAACAAGACGCTGAGAACAACAAATCATGACTTGTAAATCTTTTTTTTTTTATACCAAACTGTAAATAAAAGTACCAAATGAAGAAGAATGTTTCTGTAAAACATGCTTACAGAAAGCACAATACAACAGGTGGTAGATCATGCTCAAATGCCATTGAACCATTTTGTAAAAAAAAAAAAAAAAAAAAAAAAGAAAAGAAGAAAGATTTAGAATTGTTTTTTGAATTGAATCGTGACCCAGAAAATCGATTCTGAATTGAATCGTGGGACACCCAAAGATTCACAGACCTAGTAATTAACATGCACCTTAGAGATGTTGTGTTGTTCCCCCAATCTATTTCCTAGAAATGGAGGTCTGAAAATAATATTAACGTGGTGAAACACCACTTGATGACATCATTTATTCAATTTGACCAACAAAACGTTGGTCCATTTCAAGGATCCTCAGTATACATAGATTAGTCTACAGAGCCCCATTTAATAGCTCTGGGACTCCCTTGTATACACTTAACTTTGAGAGAAGTGTTTCCAATTGGTTACATTTGCTCACTCAAAGCTACAGATAAGGATCCATTTGGGTTATATTAACTCATCATCATTTAGCTGGGGACCCCCTGAAACTCCCTCAAGGAGTCCTTGTGGTCTGGGATCTGAAAATGATGTGAAAATAGAAAGTGAAATGAGAGAAAGTGAATCCACCAATTAGATAGTTATAGTGGTTTATTCAAAATTTCAAATAATCTCAGTGTGGTTGTAGACTGCCAGTGCAATGTGCATCATCATCCACACAGTTTTGGTGTTTTGTATTTTTTCTTTGACAATTTTTTTTCTAAGGGAACTACAGAGACTTGTTTAGAGGGACCCTGTTCCAATGCAAGGGGTGACCAAGGGGAGGGGGTGGCCAAGTGTCATTATAGGCTAAAGCCGCCTTCGCTGCACGGTGGCGGCGGCGGGGGGGTAGATCCAATTGCCCAGTCAAATAGCCCCCGCCCAGGGAAAAAATAAATCCTGCAGCCGCCACTGATACTAGTTCATTTCATTCAAATATATTCTACAATCTATTAGATTCTTCGTAACATTCATCAAGAATCAACAGCATTCTATCGATGCAACACCAAAGATCGAATCTGGGTTTGTCCTGTGTGTGTGTGTGTGTGTGTGTGCGAGTGCGTGTGCGTGTGCATGTGTGCGTGTGCGTGCGTGTGTGTGTCAGTATGACTGGTGCTCCTGGATCCCCAATGCTCCCTCCACCATGCGTAAGCCCCCTCCCACCCAGAAGGGGGTAGCAGACATCCAGCTGATCGTAGACAGCCTGCCGGACCGCGGACGCTCCTGTTGGCACCTGGGGGCCGTGTGGGCCCTCAGCCAGTACCAGGACAACGAGGTATGGATACTTCGCCGAAATTAAACCTCGTCTGTATGGTTATACTATCGTGCATCCGTGCCTCTGTGTCCGTGTCTCAGCGCATACTGTAGTGGAACACCAGAGGAGGGGGTTCCAGACTGTTCACCACCTACGTGCCCGCGGCTTTGTTCAGTTTTAAATTTTGGCCCACTCTGTATCTGAGTTTGACACCCCTGATATACAGTATATGTAAAAAGGTATGATAGTTAAATTAAGGTCACTCACATCTCTATGTAACAAAATTTTACATTCATTCAAACTCACGTTCATTGAACTCTGACTGGGGAAAAGTCTGAAAGTTTATAAAGAAGAGAAAACATAACGGTGGCTGTGCGTATTTTTTCAATCAAAATAGTATGTAAATTTAAAGGTAGGGGAAGTGATTTGAAATTCATGGTGTAGTACCAGCCTGGTGCACTAGGGGCCCCCAAAAGTAGCTACACTATGTGAACCTGCTGCTCTCTCCTGATTGGAGGAGAATTGTGGTGACCTGGGGAACTTTTATTAGCTCCTCTGCTAACGTGGGGGAGGGGGAAACTCCATATGTGGTTTCCACACCTTATAATAGAGCATTTTAACAGAAAAAAAATTTTTTTTGGGTGATATCTGACAAAAGTGAAATCACTTCCCCTACCTTTAACATTTTGGTGTGGTGTCATAATTAAACATAATGTGGAAAATGTCGTCTACCTCCACTGTCCCCACACATGTACAATAGCCTATTTAAGATTGGTAGAACGTCCAACCTACGACGCCAGTAATGAATCGCTCTGTGCTCGATACATAAGCCTCGCGGCCGTCCTACCCTCTCCTACGACGGCAGAACGCGGCTTTTGGCGTCGTGTTAACAACGTGGACGAGAGCTACGCTGTAGAGGAGCGTCACCATGGAAACCAGAGACGCCAGTGGAAGAGGTGGATCCAGCCGGCGTCGCCTGCTTTCTGAACTATGTTGGGCTTCTGTTGCAACGGCGACGGACCACGCCTACTGCTCTCGTCCTGTCCAAGGCCTAGACACGGAAACTTAAATTCCCTATCGTCCATAAAAGACCAGACCTGAGCAAAAGTATAGATAAGAGGAGAGGAAATGGCATCCAAGTTGCCCCTGAAATAACATTTTTCTTTGTGTTGTGGTCGTTCCTCTTTCTGCAGCTGTATCTAGGGATGTACCCCGACGAACACTTCATCGAGAAGCCAGTGAAGGAGGCCATGGACCGCTTCAGGAAGGAGCTGGCGGACATCGTCAGCACCATCCGCAAACGCAACGAGGGCAAGAGGCTGCCCTACTACTACCTGTCCCCCGACAAGATCCCTAACAGTGTAGCTCTGTGATCTACTACTACCACCTGTCCCTCGACAAGATCCCTAACAGTGTAGCTCTGTGATCCTACTACTACTACCTGTCCCCCAATAAGATCCCTAACAGTGTAGCTCTATGATCTACTACTACTACTATCTGTCCCCCGATAAGATCCCTAACAGTGTAGCTCTGTGATCTACTACTACTACCTGTCCCCTGACAAGATCCCTAACAGTGTAGCTCTGTGATCTACTACTACTACCTGTCCCCCGACAAGATCCCTAACAGTGTAGCTCTGTGATCTACTACTACTACCTGTCCCCCGATAAGATCCCTAACAGTGTAGCTCTGTGATCTACTACTACTACCTGTCCCCCGACAAGATCCCTAACAGTGTAGCTCTGTGATCTACTACCTGTCCTCCGGTAAGATCCCTAACAGTGTAGCTCTGTGATCTACTACTACTACCTGTCCCCCGACAAGATCAACATCAACAAGCAACGTCAACTTTCAACGTTGACTTTTCACCTTTCTATAGAAAATGATCAACTCCTGGTTGGTCAGAAAATGTCAGATCATCAGCGCCCTCTACTGGTCAACATTTCAGAATCCTCCAATCACAGCCCTCCTTGGCGTCACCTGATCCTTTCTCCTAGATTCCCACACCGCAGTGAAGCAGCAGCTTCACTGCGGTGGACAAAAACAAGGATTTTGTAACTTTTATTCCGCTGAATGAACATTCTGAGTTGGGTGGCAGTTGGGTGGGAATGATTCCATGCAAACTAAGGATTTCTTTTTTTTCTGAGAGTGTACAAATGGAACCAAATGGACCCGCTAGGGTCCATTTGGTTCACATTTGCACATCTAAAATATTTCATATACAGGGGTATAGTGGAGGGGGGACGCGGGGGGACGGCGTCCCCCCACTTCTCACATCTAAAATATTTTATATACAGGGGTGTAGTGTAGGGGGGACGCGGGGGGACGGCGTCCCCCCCACTTCTCACATCTAAAATATTTTATATACAGGGGTGTAGTGGAGGGGGGACGCGGGGGGACGGCGTCCCCCCACTTCTCACATCTAAAATATTTTATATACAGGGGTGTAGTGGAGGGGGGACGCGGGGGGACGGCGTCCTTCCACTTCTCACATCTAAAATATTTTATATACAGGGGTGTAGTGGAGGGGGGACGCGGGGGGACGGCGTCCCCCCACTTCTCACATCTAAAATATTTTTTGGCCAAAAGTAGGCCTATGTTTTTGTCATTTACTTTTATGGTGTAACCATAAAAGTAAAGGCATTGTAAACAATCTTTATCAATATGCTATACTTGTTTTAAATGCAGGTCTGTGAGATGTTGTGTGGACATGATAAAAAAAAGTTCCCCCCCATTCTGTGTTTCCTAGAAATGGAGGTCTGAAAAAAAAATCATTAGCATGGTGAAATACATCTTGATGATCAAGATGTGTTTCACCATGTTAATGAGTTTCCTTTTTTTCTGAGAGTGTACAAATGGATCCAAATGGACCCGCTTGGACCCATTTGGTTCACATTTGTACACTCTCAGAAAAAAATTGAAAACGACGCGATTCTCGTCTCGTCTATAATGCCCTTTAGGGGCACTTACCTCACCAATACGATATAGTATCGCTATTTAGTGTGCCAAATAGGTTTATGTTATGATTCTTAATTATATTGCGATTTGATTAGATATAATGATATTGATATTGTGATCACAAATTACTGGGCTTTTAATTATACTAGAATATTAACAAAAATATAGAGACGATTTAAACCATGAAAAGTTCAACCATACACTTCATTGCAGTCAGATAACCCTCAATCAATCTTTCTGACATGGATACATAAATAATCGCGATATATCAATATATTGATTTTTTTTTATTGGCCCATACTCAAATGCAGTGCGATGCAACACGATGTGAGCTTGTAGATCGTATATGTTTTGTGCGACCCTCTTTGAACCTGACTGCAACGGCATTGTAACGTTATGGACGGTTATTTAGTTGGGATGTTTGTGGTCTCTTGTGTGATATTTGTGCTTTTATGTAGCGGTTATGCCATGAAGTGGTGTTGTCTTTAGTGATGTATGTGTTATAGGAATTGTATAAATAGCTTTGATACTTCTGTTAGTCTAAATCATTTCAAATAATGTGTTCTGCATTTGCCTTGTTAATGAATATATATAATTTTCTATTTGGTAAATAAAACACTCGCAGGAAAGCGATTCAGTTATTTATTTGTAGAGATGGATGTAACGTAGAATGCAGCCTCGCTCAGTACAAGACAAATTTCCTTTCAACTGTTTGAATTTCAACCTGCTTGAATATGACAATAAACGTCTTGAATCAATAACATTACAGTTAAATCTACTAATATTACTAGTTAGTAGTTACTTTTATGTCATACTGCTACTAGTGAAATCACGTACTATACTTAAAAAATAAGTCAATTGTGACCCTCAAATATAAGAATATTAGTAATAGAGCTGCGCAGTGACGTCACCGCCCCTGTTCCGGAAGTCTTTTCCCCATTCATTTTTCTCATAGACTTTTCGAAAATAATTTATATCAAGACGATTACGCCGCGGCCAAAGCCAACTCAGGTCATGACAAATCATGACAACAAACACAATATCTTCATATAATATATAATTGGGAAGAAGTAGAAAACGGCATGATACAAGACTTTTTGTTTCGTTTTTCATCTTAGAAATTATTTTATTGTCCCAAAAGTTTGTGTGTGTCATCATGATTCGTCACGACTCGAGTTGGCTTTGTCCGTGGCGTAATCGTCTTGATATAAATTATTTTCGAAAAGTCTATGAGAAAAATGAATTGGGAAAAGACTTCCGGAACAGGGGCGGTGACGTCACTGCGCAGCTCTATTCATTCAGGACTGTTGACTCATGTCAGTAGAGGGCGCTGTTTTGCCGGTTGGCCAGTGGGTGATTGCTCTCAGGTGTGTGGCACTGGTACACGGAGGGGGTAGAAGGCAAACATTTGTCTGTCAGTGTCATCAAATATCTTGACACTCAGTGTTTATTTATTTTTTGAAAAATGCGCTTATATTGTTTTCCCTTCATAACCTATTGAAAGAATGACAAAAAGCCTATAGCTATTACATATTTTGTACGATACAAAAGTCCTTGCAGATCGAGAGAGGCAAAGTGAAGCAGCCTGCAATGTTGGTGAGTTTAGGTTTCTGAACTTATGCGGGTCAGCTTAGTTACAAGTAGGTAACAACAGTTGACTCGTTTTCAGCCATTTTAGTGTTTATTCAGCAAGAGTTAGATCTATTAAGGGTTCATATTTGGATACCATAACTCTCCATTATTTAACAGGGGACCACATGGAGCCCATTGAAGTAGCGCTTGGTGGCCCAGATGAATGAATGAATGAATGAACGAATGAATGAATTAATGAAATTTTTATTAACAGAGATGATAGTTACAGTACAAGTCATACACACTGCAACAAAACTGACAACAGATTGGAGAATTACAGTACAATTCAAGTACAACTACATCAATTCTGAGAAAGCTGATTGGACACACTAGTTAAGCATACACTTGTTTAGGCCCACAATAGTGGCCAACTTGTTCATTTCATTAAAAGGCATTCAAATACACACAAAACAGCTACTTCAGTAAAGTCGGAAGCAGCAAAACATGGAGGTAAACTCATAGTGGAGGTAAAAAGGGAAAAGAGAAATGTACAAAGAGGAGAGGGGGGTGGGTGGGGGGATTTTATATACAATTTTGTTTTACAGAGGCCAGTTTCGAATTGCAGCCATCTGTAGGTGCCCTTTGAGAGCGGTTTTGAAGGAGTCAAGGGATTCACATGCCTTTATGACTGTTGGTAGGGCATTCCACATTTTGGTGGTATATGAACGGAAGGAATTAAGACAAGGGTATTTTGGTATCACAGATCACTGGTTTTAAAGCATAGTCTACTAATAAGGTCTTGAGATACCCACTACTGAGACAATATAATTGTAGATTCACTGGTCTGCCACTAGAGGGCGCAGCCTGCTTATGGAAAAAAACATGGCTGTGGGGCTGTAATACATATAGAGTAACAGTAGGCTATGCTCCTATTAATCTCAACCCGTTTTGCTCATAACCAAAAAGAGAAATTCACAAAACTACTTCTGAAAATGGCAGATATACAAGTTCACAATTAACCCCATGAAATCCCTCTAACGTTTATTTCGCCTATGAATTAATGAAATATACTAGGCTACTTTGTAATTGTATAGGTCTATATAATTTAAATCAACAATGTAGGATATTCCAAGGCATTAGCCTATACATTCATTATACATACACAGACAATCAATATTCGTATAGGTCTGTTATTTTCACGACTGTAGAAAGTTATAACTTTATTTTGCTGAAAGTGTGCTGTGGCCAGTTTTGGACAGAATATTAGCCTACAGATTAGATTATTACTCATAAGCTAATTATATTGTAGGTTATTGTCACTTTTTCAGTAAATGTCATTGTTTCTTTTTGCCTTAGCCTCCCATGAGTAACTAAAATCTCCTTTTGGTAACCCTAACTCCAACCATGTAGTTCTAATACTAACACCATCCATGTAGTTCTGACACTAACACCATCCATGTAGTTCTGACACTAACACCATCCATGTAGTTCTGACACTAACACCATCCATGTAGTTCTGACACTAACACCATCCATGTAGTTCTGACACTAACACCATCCATGTAGTTCTAGAACTAACAGCCATGTAGTTGTAACACTGCATCACTTGTCTCATTGGCCCAGGAAGAGGAGGAGGAGGAGAAGGAGGAGGAAGAGGAGGAGGAGGAGGAGGAGGAGGAGGAGGAGGAGGAGGAGGAGGAAGCAGAGCTGACAGAACCTGCATCCTAGAATCAACCCTGTAACAGCTGCACCAGGGCAAGGATTATCATACTGAAGACATAACACACACACACACACACACACACACACACACACACACACACACACACACACACACACACACACACACACACACACACACACACACACACACACTAAGATGTAAGTCATCTAATTGAGTTTCAAATAATCCTGTCTATGGGCCTTAGTATCGGCAGCAATCTCTCTCTCTCTCTCCTCTCTCTCTCTCTCTCTCTCTCTCTCCTCTCTCTCTCTCTCTCTCCTCTCTCTCTCTCTCTCTGTCTCTCTCTGTCTCTCTCTGTCTCTCTCTGTCTCTCTCACCTGTCTCTCTCTCTCTGTCTCTCTCTCTTCTTCCCTTCTGTCTTCTCTCTCTCCTGTCCTCTCTCTCTCTCTCTCTCTCCTCTCTCTCTCTCTCTCTCTCTCTCCTCTCTCTCTCTCCTCTCTCTCTCTCTCTCGCTCTCTCTCTCTCTCCTACAGCTGGCTGCTTGGATGGATAACATCTGGGCGACAGGATTGCCTTTCTATATTTATGACAGAGCCTTTGATTATGGACGGAGTTATAACATCTCTGTTCACTCTCATGTAAAGGTCCCAATGGCGGCTGCCCTACAGATGGGGACTAGTACTGGACTGGTTTAGGAAGAAATGCACTGGACTCAGAGCAGCAACCCAGCTTTAGGGATCTTAAATGCCCAATGGTTTTAAAGTATTGCACAGAAACAACGAAAGCCTGTAGATGTACTATTACTACAAAACGAGAGAGAGAGGGGCAAGAGAAAATGGTATAGGGGCGGCTTGGCTTCATCGGCTTCATTCCGCCCCTCCCCTAACTCCTCCCCCTTTATCATGCAACTAAAGCTGTGGGCGTGGCTTCAGTTCAGGTGGATCTCCACCCATCACCACCCACCAGGCAAACCAGGCATACTTAATGAACTGGCTGGGTGGAATCATAAAAATGAGAGCTTAACAAACACTGTACACTTTTTAGGGGAGAAAAAATCTTACTTTTCATATAACATTAATGCCTGATGATCATGTTTTAGGGTAGAAAAAAATCATGGCACTCTATCTTTAAGGCTGCATGAACCGTAACGTACCAGGATGTTTTCTGTACCCTCAATGTCGCAACTCTCCTACTAGATTGTGACTGTGATTTATGCCAGTGGTGAGGGGTCTGGGAGGGGGTGTGGAGAGGTTGTGTGAGGCTCAGTGCAGTTGTTGAGTTCAACTCCACCCTATTGGTTGGTGGTGTTAAAACCGTGATTGGAGTGCTATACCCGGGCGTGGGGGTTTTACTGTGAGTGATTGATGACAACATGAATCACACGGTTCTGTTGCAATAAGTCAGAGCGAAATAGTGTGGCTGTTTATTTACAGTAATGTACAGTATATCCTGGCTGTGGCCATGACCTTGTACCTTCTTTCCCACTGAGATCTAAGGTCTAGAGGAGGGGTTTTTCAACCTTTTTGACACCAGGGAACACCGTTTATTCAGCATTTGAACCACGCACCACCATTTGATGACATTTTAGCCCCACAGACCTAAAACTAAAGAATTATTTTGGTTTTGTTCACAATTCCAGGCTGGATTTTTGCAAACGAAACAGTGTAGACGTATTAATTAAATAGTGCTAATTCAGATGATGAATATTTTAACTCTCAAGAGTTACATCTGGTTAACCAACTCTCCATCATTTAGCCTGGGGACCACCTGGAACCCTCTCAAGGACCACTGGTGGTCCCCGGACCACCTGTTGAAAACCCCTGGTCTAGAGAAAACGTCCAAGAATATGCTTTTTTTCTTTAGGCATCTGAGCTTAAGCTTAGACATTGATTAGCAGTTGTTTACACATAAGTATAGACTAGACGTTTAAACAACTGATAAAATAACATTTCATTTTTAGTTTAATTTTTTCCCAACCCATTTTTCGAATAGATTACTATTAGATGTATATTAGATCCATTTTAAAAATGCTTAGGTGGGGTACTTCTTCACCTAACAGTTGTGTTGTTTATGCTTTGAGTATTTATGCGCCTTTATTGATATTCAGTGCAGTCTCACAGATAGTAGTACACTATACACGGAATGCCACCAAGGAATTGCGTGCATACACTGCGAGTTAAAGCAAAAATCCGTGAATACGCACTTGGGCGTGTTTTTCCACAAACCGGAAGTGGCTGGTTGGGGGTGGGGCAGTTTTTTCACAAACCGGAAGTGGCTGGTTGGGGGTGGGGCAGTTTGGGTTTTGTAATATTTACTATTCTGTCCCTAACATATCGCAACTCGGACGCGGCTGAGTCGGCTCTGCCGAACATCACAATGGTCAGCGCGGCAATTCGCTTGGCTAGCGCCTCACTCAGTGGAGCTTCACAATGCTCATGGTCGGCAGAGACGGCGCCGCTCCGTCATTTTCAGTGGAAAGACGAATATGCACGGATTTATTGTAAGCGAATATGCACAGATTTCTGCCTATTCTAGGCGAGTATTCACGTAATGGGCCCCATGCATTAACGTGCATATTCGCCTAAACCTCATGAGACTGGGTTGTGATATTTAAAACTAAATTGACAGTAAATGGGTAGAGAGACATACAAAAGGGTACAGTTAGTGGCCTTGTGGTTCGAGTGTCTGCCCTGACACTGCAAGGTCCGGGTTCGATTCCCGACCAGGTCATACCAAAGACTCTGTGTTAATGGGACCCAATGCCTCCTTTCTTGGCACTCAGTATAAATTGGGGGTTATTCCCTGCGACATACTAGTGTCGTGTCCAGGGGGTGTACTTGTACTGGGGTTTTCAACAGGTGGTCCGGGGACCACCAGTGGTCCCTGAGAGGATTCCAGATGGGCCCTAGCTAAATGATGGAAAGTTGGTTAGTCAGATGTAACTCTTTGAGAGCGTAAACATGAAACCAAATGGACCCTTGCGGGTCCAGTTTGTTTCATGCTTACTCTCTCAAGAGTTAAAATGTTCAGCATCTTAATTAGCCCCAAGTCTACACAACTAGAGAATGTAGAAGATTAATGCTCATTTTGATCTGTATGTTTGTCTGATTTGTTTCCCCAAATCCAGCCTGGAATTGTGGACAAAAACAAAATAAATCTTTAGTTTTGGGGTCTGTGGGGCTAAAATGTGATCAAATGGTGGTCTGTGGCTCAAATTGTGAATAAATAGTGGGCCCTGGTATGAAAAGGGTTGAAAACCACTGACAGAAACAGGAGATACAGTAGACTCCTCCTGTCCTTTGGGCCTCATGACATCATGTCTGTAGCCTACTTACTGTACTTCACAGTGGGATTGTGAGAACACCATGTATGGCAGGGCTGCCCAAAAGGTAGATCACACAGGCCGTGCAGGTAGATCACATGACAGTTCGTCCAGCGCTTGGACCGTTATAGATCTGTAACTTGGTTAAATACAGCTTGAGGTGTATATTTAAAGGTAGGGTAAGTGATTTGAAATTCATCCTGTAGTTCCAGCCTAGTGCACTAGGGGCGCCAAACAGTAGCTACACTATGTGAGCCTGCTGCTCGATCCTGATTGGAGGAGAATTCGCCACCACCTGGGGAACTTTTATTAGCTCCTCTGCTAACGTGGGGGAGGGGGAAACTCCATATATGGTTTCCACACCTTATAATAGAGCATTTTAACAGAAAAAAAATATTTTTTGGGTGATATCTGACAAAAGTGAAATCACTTCCCCTACCTTTAAACATCTGAATTACGTAATTTTCAAGACCCACAATTAAAAAATGGAGAATAATTGTTATTTTGACCAACGTTTATCCAGTTCTCTTTCCTAATTGTCGACAAAAACATGAACGATCATAGTTCACAAACTGTCAACTCAAACCTCAAATACTGTTTTCAAGCATCAGTAATAGCATATAGAGGAAAACCTTCCAATTCTCCCTTATGAGTGCATTATTCTTAAACACTATAACAGTAAGTAACACCATCACCGGCTATTTCAAAGCTCAAACTTTCTAGGGGGCCGAGGTCAGTTATTGGGGAAACAAATCAGCGGTTTTATTACATGGCTCAATACATAATAATAACTAATAATTGACAGAAACAGTACACAACAAGACTACTTTTATTTATCCACAGTTTTTAGCTACGTTCGTTCACGGAAGAAGGTCTGTTGTTGAGCGGAGCGGTCCGTTGTTGTGACATACAGTATGTGACCGCTCACGTGACCAGAACGCTGGCTTCTGATTGGAGCATTCATTCAAGCCATGGAATAATATTGCATAACTGGGCCTATAGTTGAACTAACACGTGTGTTGTTCTTTTTTTCTTTCTTGTGGACTATAGTCTTATAGTCTATTTTTCCTTTTGGTATAAGTGGACTACTGTATGTTTGCAGGTGCTACGTTGCAGCAGCAGCATGACCAGGGGCGGATTGGCCATCTGGAGTACAGGGAGTTTTCCCGGTGGCCTGCGCCACCTAGTGGCCTGGACAAGATCCAAAATGCACTAGAATGTGCTAGATGCTCGCCTGGAACATACAGATCAAAATGACCATTAATCTTCTACATTCTCTAGTTGTGTAGACTAAGTTGGGCTAATTCACATGATGAATATTTTAACTCTTGAGGGTGTAAAAATGAAACCAAATGGACCCGCAAGGGTCCATTTGGGTCATTTTTACGCTTTCAAAGAGTTACATCTGGTTAACCAGCTGCCCCCCCCCCCCCCCCCACCAGGGTGGCCTGGCAAAGGCAAAATTGTCCCGGTGGGAAAATATGTGCCAATCCGCCCCTGAGCATGACCTTCATTAAATGCACTTCACTGGGCCCATTAGGAGCATTTCTGCACGCCCAGGATTTATTTATTTATAATTCATCACTTTGCTTTTTTTTTTTTTTTAACATCAAATAACTTTGGCGATGTGCAGACGGCAGGGAAATGTAATGGTGTGCTTGATATGAAGTTACATAACAATATTGAATATATGGGCTGCGCGCTGCACAGATGAAATGGATATAGGCGTGTGGGTATGTGTGTAATACCCAGTGTTGGGGAATATTACTTAGGAAAGTAATATATTACTTATTACTTATTACCCCTTTAGAAAAGTAATAATATTACACTACTTATTACTTGGATGCAAAAGTAATATGTAGTATATTACATATTACTTTTTTATATTACTTTTGCACCCAGATCCCTGAAAAAAGGAAAGTAGCTACAACTACACAATCTGTCAGCTTCTTTTAGAGCTGAATCTAAAGAAGAAGAATAACAAGAGTCACCAATCAGCCAAACATCAATTGGGTGACTGTTGCCCCCACCACCTGACTACGGATAAGCAGGTTAAGATGGATGGATGTAGGCCTATTTAGATGAATGTATTTAGATGAATGAATACAGGCATCCCACCCTGGAAAAAATACTAAAATATATTAATATTTATATGCCACACATGATTAACATAGCCTACCATAGATTACATAGTTGCAGTAGGCTGTTATTTCAGTCAGTGGATTGTTATTTGGTTACAGTTCTGTCTGTCAACTATGTTTTAATGCAAAATTTAAAAATGTATGATAAACATACATAAGCATAAGATCTTTTTGATTTAATATTGAGTATATGAGGGCTTATAGCTCCAGTGGCTTAATTGATGATACTGTGCAAACAGAGTTAATTAGAACAGCTGTGTATCGGAAATCCCCTGGCAGACAGCGCATCGAGACAGGCAGCGAGTGTGGACATTTAGCTCAGCTATTGTGTGATAAAACACATATTATAAACGCATGACTTGTATGGCAAATGAAAATATCCTTGGATATACTTGGACCACAGTTGGAATTATTGCAATCGGGT
Organism: Benthosema pterotum; assembly: GCA_039105355.1. Classification (NCBI taxonomy): domain Eukaryota; kingdom Metazoa; phylum Chordata; class Actinopteri; order Myctophiformes; family Myctophidae; genus Benthosema; species Benthosema pterotum. The sequence goes on from CM076974.1 coordinate 48,366,788, forward strand.
GAGCATGGCCTGAGAATTTTTCGATTCAAATCTCAACAAAGAATCAAGGTAAGAGCAATGCAGAGCATTAGCGCCAACTCCGTTCTCTTTATGTGGCCAGTCCAAGCGCGGCTCTTCTACATAGACTTCTATTGAGGATCGGGAGGGACAACAAGCTGCACAAACAGCTTTCGAGCGCTACGTTTCTGATGCCTCAATGTCGCAGCTTTGACACCAGATGTCTTTGTACGTCTGCCTAATAAAAGTCCGCTGCCCCTCTTTTTTCCGATCAAGCTAAAGTGACATTAGCTCATCTCCCTTCACCAACGCAATACTGTTGAACGCAGCAGCATGACAAAAGTAACGAAGTAATATTAGCAGAAGTACATGTAATATTATTACTATTTTCTAGGAGGTAACGTCGTTACACTACTCGTTACCTGAAAAAGTAGTAATATTACTCGTTACTCGTTACTCGTTACCCCCAACTCTGGTAATACCCATCGGTCATGGTGTGTGTGTGTGTGTGTGTGTGTGTGTGTGTGTGTGTGTGTGTGTGTGTGTGTGCGTGTGCGTGTGCGTGTGCGTGTGCGTGTGCGTGTGCGTGTGCGCGTGTCCAAGCATGCTTTGGATTCAGAGTTCAGTTGAAGTGAGATAGGATTGCATTCAGCGTTACTGTAGTTTATGTACATACTGTAAAAAAACATGACTCCATGGTAGCCTTTTCAAAGATATACCATATGTATCATGATGCAGTGAATGCGTGTTGTATTATTTATTTTGTGTGTAGTGGTTTTGTTCTACAAAAATATGTATTTTGGTCTAAATCTTGGTCTGTCAGTTTTTTTGTTATGTAACTAGAAAACAACAATTGCTGGTATTCTCAAAAGCTATGGTGTAAGTCTTCTCATTGGCTGCATGGCAGCAAATCAGATCTGGGGCCTTGTGGTAGGCCAAAAGCCTGTACTACCAGACCTGGGCCTGGGCTTACCAAATACTAAATAATTAAAACCAGCCATCCAGAGCTTCAACTCATGATGAACAAAGCAGGGGAGTACAGTAAGATTTTAATTAGGGGGTCAGGTGATTTCTGGACTTTTTGAATTGCAGGTTTTAACTTGACCTGTGCCCTGGCACAGGTCTCCAGGTCCGCCTCAGGTCATCCTTAGGGTGACGTAACAGTTGCACGGACGGACGGACGGACGGACGGACGAACGGACAGGGGGTGAAACATAGTCACCTCCTTACAGTGGAGACAATTATGGATAATTATTTGGTTAGCCCCGACCTATGGTGGTATGGTGGCTTTTGACCTACATACAAGGCCCCAGACCTGATTTGCTAATGAGAAGACTTACATTATACCTGGCTACACCATAGTGTTCGAGAATACCATCCAATATCAGTGGATCGTGACACTGCATTTCTGAAAAGTCACGGCTTTGACATTGAGCTCTTACTGTCAAGTTGTTTGAGATGTGAATGTGCAGCATGATTGATATTAATGCAGTTGTAGTGCCAGGTGTCTGACAGTGGGGGGGGGGGTGGGGGGGTAATGAGTTCACTGCTAATGAGAGAGAGGAGATGGGGAAAGGTTAGTGACTTACTTCACGTGTTACCTGTGTGCATGTTGGACTTTCAAGATTGATCATGGTGTTGTCTGTAGGGTCGGCACTGCATTGATGTCCATATACAGTAGGTCAGGGGTCTTTTTGATACCAAGGCCCGCTATTCATTCAGCATGTTCAGGAGAACATGTGAGGGTATCTACCCTAGGTGACACGGGGAGAACATGTGAGGGTATCTACCCTAGGGGACACGGGGAGAACATGTGAGGGTATCTACCCTAGGGGACACAGGGAGAACATGTGAGGGTACCTACTCTAGGGGACACGGGGAGAACATGTGAGGGTACCTACCCTAGGGGACACGGGGAGAACATGTGAGGGTATCTACCCTAGGGGACACGGGGAGAACATGTGAGGGTACCTACCCTAGGGGACACGGGGAGAACATGTGAGGGTATCTACCCTAGGGGACACAGGGAGAACATGTGAGGGTACCTACCCTAGGGGACACGGGGAGAACATGTCAGGGTACCTACCCTAGGGGACACGGGGAGAACATGTGAGGGTACCTACTCTAGGGGACACAGGGAGAACATGTGAGGGTACCTCTAGGGGACACGGGGAGAACATGTGAGGGTATCTACCCTAGGGGACACGGGGAGAACATGTGAGGGTACCTACCCTAGGGGACACGGGGAGAACATGTGAGGGTATCTACCCTAGGGGACATGGGGAGAACATGTGAGGGTACCTACCCTAGGGGACATGGGGAGAACATGTGAGGGTACCTACCCTAGGGGACACGGGGAGAACATGTGAGGGTACCTACCCTAGGGGACATGGGGAGAACATGTGAGGGTATCTACCCTAGGGGACACGGGGAGAACATGTGAGGGTATCTACCCTAGGGGACACGGGGAGAACATGTGAGGGTATCTACCCTAGGGGACACGGGGAGAACATGTGAGGGTATCTACCCTAGGGGACACAGGGAGAACATGTGAGGGTATCTACCTTAGGGGACATGGGGAGAACATGTGAGGGTATCTACCCTAGGGGACACGGGGAGAACATGTGAGGGTATCTACCCTAGGGGACACGGGGAGAACATGTGAGGGTATCTACCCTAGGGGACACGGGGAGAACATGTGAGGGTATCTACCCTAGGGGACACAGGGAGAACATGTGAGGGTATCTACCCTAGGTGACATGCATGTGAGGGTATCTACCCTAGGGGACACGGGGAGAACATGTGAGGGTATCTACCCTAGGGGACATGGGGAGAACATGTGAGGGTATCTACCCTAGGGGACACGGGGAGAACATGTGAGGGTATCTACCCTAGGGGACACGGGGAGAACATGTGAGGGTACGTTGCCTCACATGTTCTGAGCGTGTGCTGCTAAACTCTTCACTCCTGCAGACTCCTCCTGTGTGTTCATGTAGCTCACAGAGTGTCAAACATCCACCCGTTGTTTTTAATTATGCATCTATACTTCACTGCATTCGCTCCTTTTCTTTTCTGGGTCGACTCTTCGCTCCGTACAACGTTACGTAAGAGTGCGTGTGTGTGTGTGCGAGTGAACGCACACGCACATACACGTACACACACACGCATGCGCGCGACCGCTCACAAACACGCACACTTTGAATTATTTCTCATGCCTTCACTCTTGATAAGCCTTTGATGTTTAATTGCCTGCTACCATTAGGTTGTGCTGTGATCCTGAGGTATACATGATGTATAATACGTGTGACGTCTTAAGTTGTCTGTCTGTCTGTCTGTCTGTCTGTCTGTCTGTCTGTCTGTCTGTCTGTCTGTCTGTCTGTCTGTCTGTCTGTCTGTCTGTCTGTCTGTCTGTCTGTCTGTCTGTGATTCCCTGCCCCAGCCTGCATCAGCGACGGCTCCATAACATTGTGACTGAGGGGTGCTGGTGATTTCGAGCTGGGGCTAATGCGTCTTTGCTCGCGTCAGTGGTTTTCAACCAGTGGTCCGGGGGTGACCACCAGTGGTCCCTGAGATGATTCCAGGTGGTCCCCTAGCTAAATGATGGACAGTTGGTAACCCAATGCATGGGCCCTTATAGATCTGTAACTCTTGAGAGCGTAAAATGATACCAAAAGGACCCGTAATTTTAATATATACATGTGAAATGCTTCATTTTCAAGAATCTATATATCTATTTAGAAAACGTAGCTGTTTTTTTTTTTACCAATGTTTCCCAGTTTATTTCTCCTAAATTGTGGACACATGCTTGAAAATCCTTAGTTTAGGTCCGAGAGATTAAACTCAAATCAAATGGTGGTCCGTGGCTAAAATGCAGAATAAATAGTGGACCCTGGTATGAAAAAGGACATGCATGTGTGTGAGTATCTCTAACACACACCTCATCCTTGAATTCACGCACTGCGGGCCTCAATATGTTGCACAGCTGTGAGTGTGGTGTGAATCATTGTTGGTGGTCTCTAACATTAAACTTAAAGCTACATGTTTAAGCATTTATTTCATATTTACTAGAGCTGTCAATCGATTAAAAATTTTAATTGCGATTAATCGCATGATTGCCCATAGTTAATCTTTGATTAATCGCAATTTAATCGCATATTTTTCTAAATATACCTTAAATGAGTGTTTTTCAAGAATATTCATATCAAGGTCAATTATTTATTCTTCATTTGAGCCACAGACCACCATTTGATGACATTTATTTAGACTTCCAGACCTAAATTAAAGAATTTGTCAACAATTTGATGTTGGTATCATTGGGAGCGAACATGCACATTTTGTAGAAAGTTTTCTACATTCTCTAATTGCGTAGACTTATTTTAAAGTAACTTAACTGATGCAGATATTTAACAATTATTCACCGGCATTTGGCGAAATTGGACCCACTTGGCCTTTGGTTTTACTGTGAGTTAATCTCGCACTAAAAAAAATAATCGAGTTAACTCAATGCTGAGTTAACTCGCGATTAACTAGTTAATGCTGACGGCCTTAATATTTACATGTTGAAATTATGTCTGATATTTGTTTATTTTATGCCCGCCTGTGCTATTAAAGTTATAGTTCAGATTCTTAGAACCTAAATTGTAGAAATACTCTCCATTTTTAATACATAGTGGTGCAACTGTATCAATTGATGTCCAGAGTCCCGTGGTGGGAGTTCTGCTGTGGTTTTGGTCAATATTAAGTATTTATGGTCATGTTGTGGATGTCCCTGGGGCACGTGGTAAAAGTGCATTAATACACAAACTTATCGTTTGTATTGTTGGATTATTTCTAAAATATTAGAACCTCCTTCGTTCATTTTTGAAACATGAAACTACTTTTTGGGTGTAGTAATATACGGACACAAAAAACATAGTTCTCTGTGACAGAGGGATCAAGAATGAACAAACGACCTGCTAATATTTTAGAAATAATTCAACAATACAAAGGGAGTTAGTTGTTTTTATTACTGAACGTGTTTTGGTGTTTTAGCTGTTGAAAAATAGCAGATCTACAAGCTCATATCGCGCCACCGAGTGGCGTGATATGAACTTGTAGTTCTGCTATTTTTGAAAGATTGTGAAAATGTGGTCTTTGAATACATTATTTCGGAAGCAAACATTTTTAACTCAAACCTTTTTCCAGAAAAAAGTAGAATCTCGTGCCAGGGACTAGAATTTAGTGTCACAAACTAGAATCTAGTGTCATGGACTAGAATCTAGCTAGTGTCAGGAACTAGAATCTAGTGTCAGAAACTGGAATCTAACTTCAGAAACTACAATCTACTGAGAGGAACTAGAATCTACCGTGGGGGACTAGAATAGCATCAGAAACTAGAATCTAGACCTACTTCAGATTCACCAAAACCAGAGCAGAACTCCCACCATGGGACTCTGGACATTAATTAATACCGTTGACACCACTATATTAATGGCAAGTATTTCAAGAAGCTTAATTTTACAAATCAGAACTATCCCTTTAACTCATTTTTCATAAAAAAAAAAATCTCCTCTCCTGAACAGTTTGCCTTTCCCCAATTAAGTTACAAGAGATCACAAAATTATTACAGGTCAAGATGCAATTATACATTATTATGTGTGTGTGTGTGTGTGTGTGTGTGTGTGTGTGTGTGTGTGTGTGTGTGTGTGTGTGTGTGTGTGTGTGTGTGTGTGTGTGTGTGTGTGTGTGTGTGTGTGTGTGTGTGTGTGTGTGTGTGTGTGTGTGTGTGTGTGTGTGTGTGTGTGTTATATGCAGCATCAGCATGCAGAGCCAGTGAGCTGAAACATGTTAATTTTCATTCATTGCTGATGGCTCTGCCCGAGATTGCTATAGGCTGTGGTTTAATGAGTAGGCCTGATAGTTGACTTAACTAAAAGTACACACACACACACACACACACACACACACACACACACACACACACACACACACACACACGCACGAATCTAGGGATGTTAATCTGGGTCAGTGATCTTAATGCAGCATACAGTACAAGTATGTTCAGAACATTGTAATTTGACACGCAACCATGAAAAATAAATAAATATGAATATGTATAACTGACAATGCACAGCCTATGCGCATGCATAACGTTAGTGGCAAAGTGAGTTAAACATTGTTTAAAGGGTAATTCCACACATTTGCAAAATTTTCCTGAGAGGGTACAAATGAAACCAAATGGATGGAAATACCATTTCTTAATGACGTCATCAAGATGTATTTCACCATGTTAATGATTTTTTCAGACCATTTCCCCCACTGACAGATTGTTTTGCTTGTTTCTGGTGTAATAGTACTAGAAACAAGCAAAATAATCTGTTTGTGGGGTAAGTGAATTGTACTTGGTAAGAATTCTTGTAATAAGAAATATGTTCTAAAAACAAAGTTGATAATCTTATACAGCTTGCTCTTGGTTAGTATATCCTTCTTAAAACAAGAGCAATCATACTTAAAGTCTAGATTTAAAGGTAGGGTAAGTGATTTGAAATTCATGGTGTAGTACCAGCCTGGTGCACTAGGGGCGCCCAAGAGTAGCTACACTATGTGAACCTGCTGCTCGATCCTGATTGGAGGAGAATTCACCCTCCACCTGGGGAACTTTTATTAGCTCCTCTGCTAACGTGGGGGAGGGGGAAACTCCATATATGGTTTCCACACCTTATAATAGAGCATTTTAACAGAAAAAAATGTTTTGGGGTGGGTGGAGGTAATATCTGACAAAAGTGAAATCACTTCCCCTACCTTTAACTAGTGTAAAAAATACTGAAGAATATCCCAACAAAAGCACACCCAGGATTCTTAACACGTCGGTGTCCTCGTTATGTCAGTGCAAAATCTGTCCTGTGTCTCTGTCTCTCTAAGTCTCAACCTTCATAATATTCTTCCACCAGTACTCGTCTTTTTTTTTCTTCCTCGCAGTTTACGCACAGAGTTGAGAGAAGAGAGAGGGGACCAATCCTCTCCGGATTATTTCAGCAGTCACTTCAAAGGAGAGCAGTTATAATCCCACTTCGTTGTGTGTGTGTGTGTGTGTGTGTGTGTGTGTGTGTGTGTGTGTGTGTGTGTGTGTGTGTGTGTGTGTGTGTGTGCGTGTGCGTGTGCGTGTGCGTGTGCGTGTGCGTGTGCGTGTGCGCGTGCGCGCGTGCGCGCGTGCGCGCGTGCGTGCGTGCACTTGACTGAGCCTTGAAGGGAACAGCCATACATGTTCATAAACATGTGTGTGCCCCCACACACTCACGCACAAACTTCACACAATGTATGCCAATGTTATAGGCTACTATCAGTGATGGGCAAGTTACTGGGAAAATGTAGTAAGCTACACTACTTGCTACTCTCAGTAGTGCAGCTTCACTACAAGCTATCCCCCAGAAAAATCGTAGCAAGCTACACTACAAGTAGCCTCGACACCCAGGCTTTCATTTTCGTTCGCCTTGCGCGAAAACAGAAAGCCTGGACTAACGCACGTTGGAAAGTGGCCTTGAGGGGCGTGTCAACCTTCCGGGGTGGGCGTCGCTCTAAATGATGTGACGTAGAACAGCAGTGGACGGGCGTGGGAGGGGCCGGGGATGACGACACGTTAGTGAGATCAAATCAGAGCGCAGCACTTCCGCCGTGTGGATCCCACGACACCCCCGCCCCCCAAGGCCAAAATCATTGAGGGCTAGACCAGGCTACACTACAAGCTACATGACAAAAGTAGCTTGCTACATCAACACTACATATACATGAATATCTCAACTTAATGTACAACTTTCTAAATAATAATCATAATAATATGGGTAAAAATCATAATAATAATAATCCAGGGGTGGGTTTGAACATAAGATGGAGTCATGTCTAAGTTTTGTGATATATATTAGAGGTTTTCTACCCATTAAAAATGGGCGGAATTTGAAAATGTGTGTGGGAAAAATGTAGTAAGCTACACTCCTTGTTACTAGAAACAAGTAGTGTAGCTTCACTACAAGCTATTCTCAGAACAAATGTAGTAAGCTACACTACAAGCTACGGGAAAACGTAGTTAAGCTATGCAGCTTAGCTACTTGTAACAAGTTACTGCCCATCACTGGCTACTATGACTATATTTTCAGCTAGAAATTAGCCATTAAAGTGATTAAAATGATCTAGTGTTGAGTAACAAACTACTGTAACAGCCACCGCAGCATTCTGCACTGAATGGAAACAAGGCTGTTTTTTAATTTTAAACAACATGACGGTAGACTGTATGTACTAGTGCTGCGCACGAGTAGGCCACAGGCCCCTAATGATTTCTTTTGCTTTTTGTCCACATTTCCAGGCTGGATTTGAGAACCAAAACAGTCAAACATAACAGATCAAAATGACAATTAATCTTCTACATTCTCTAGTTGTGTAGACTTGGAGCTAATTCACATGATGAATATTTTAACTCTTGAGAGCGTAAAAATGAAACCCGTAAGGGTCCATTTGGATTCATTTTCAGGCTCTCAAAGAGTTACAACTGGTTAACCAACTGCCCATCACCTCTCAAGGACCACTGGTGGTTCCCAGACCACTGGTTGAAAACCCCTGAGTTACAGTATATAAATAGTGGTGATAGTTTCAGTGGCCTCTGAATGACTGACTATAGAGTGTTTATTTTAATTCATTTTCCAAGTAGAGGATTCATATTTTTCCTCAAGGGATGGCAGGAGGAGGAAAATATCCTAGTCGATTTCCACAAACGCAATCCCTACTGTAGGGATTTGTAAAGTCATATTAATATTCATGAAGCAGGAAGACTTCCAGTGTTCAGGGGCGGATTGGTCATCTGGAGTACAGGGAGTTTTCCCGGTGGCCTGGCCACCTAGTGGCCTGGACAGGTGTTTTTTTTTTTTTTTTTTTTTTTTTTTTTTTTTTTGACAAGTCCAGGCCCAGGCCAGGCAAACTAGTGTTTCTATCCTTCAAAGAAGAAAAGGTGTCTACCAGGTGGCTACACCAGAGCCTTCAGGTAGGAAGGCTCACTCCTGTGCGCCAGGGTGCTGGCACTGCTGGAGGCAGTGTTGCCAACTGCCAAGATCCATAATGCACTTGTGGCACTTCCAAAATGCACTAGAATGCGCTAGATGCTCGTCTGGAACATACAGATCAAGATGACCATTAATCTTCTACATCCTCTAGTTGTGTAGACTAAGTTGGGCTAATTCACATGATGAATATTTTAACTCTTGAGGGTGTAAAAATGAAACCAAATGGACCCGCAAGGGTCCATTTGGTTTCATTTTTACGCTCTCAAAGAGTTACATCTGGTTAATCAGCTGCCACCCCCAGCGTGGCCTGGCAAAGGCAAAATTGTCCCGGTGAGAAAATATGTGCCAATCCGCCCCTGCCAGTGTTTGTCTGAGACATTAGCCTATTGCGTGGCTATTAATAACGCTGTATTGTATGTATGCACGCCATGCAGGCTTCTGAGAGGGAACACGGACGGGACACGGGGAGAACATACAAACTCCACACAGAAAGGCTCTTTTGCAGATCGGGGGCGGATCTAGGCATGGGTATGTGGGGGGGGGCAATGCCCTGACTGCCCCACCAAACCGACCTTGTGGTTGCGGTTTGACCATACCATTTTCGACCCATACCATTTTCTGGTCACCCATACCATTTTCTGTTACATGACTTTTATTCGGCAATTAAGCATCAATAATAACATCAGTTGTTGTTGAAGTTGCAACAGACACGCAGCATGCATAAAGCTAAAGGTCTGACTCAGAGAGTTTTCTGTTTTCAATGATGAAATGCTGTTGGTTTAGTTAATATAGTTACAAGTTACTAGCAGTAGCAGTGTTTCAAATCATTTTTTTTAAATTATAAGCACTTTCATTTGAAATATCTTGGGTTGTTTTGCATGCCATCATGTTTGGTGGGGCAGACAGGGCATTTAGGGGGGCATTGTTGCCCCCCCCCATGCCCATGCCTAGATCCGCCCCTGCCATTAAAGCCGTCCAACTATAACTAAGCAACTCTAATTGGGAGCATTATTCTATAGAGCGCCTATAAAGAGGAAGCAAAGGAAGAATGCTGCTATTCAAAGATGCCATGTTGTTGTTTTTGTTTTTTTCCCCCCAGTTCATTGTGAATGCATTTCGTGCTTCATTGTTCATTCATGGTCGGCTATACGTACTGTAGGCTATAGTCGCTTGAATTCAGGGGCGGATTGGCACATATTTTCCCACCGGGACAATTTTGCCTTTGCCAGGTTAATTTTGCCAGCTGGTTAACCAGATGTAACTCTTTGAGAGCGTAAAAATGAAACCAAATGGACCCTTGTGGGTCCATTTGGTTTCATTTTTACACCCTCAAGAGTTAAAATATTCATCATGTGAATTAGCCCAACATAGTCTACACAACTAGAGAATGTAGAAGATTAATTAATGGTCATTTTGATCTGTATGTTCTAGCGCATTGTAGTGCATTTTGGAAGTGCCACTAGTGCATTTTGGATCTTGTCCAGGCCACTAGGTGGCGCAGGCCACCGGGAAAACTCCCTGTACTCCAGATGGCCAATCCGCCCCTGCTTGAATTCATCTGTGTGGTAAATGAACCGTATATAAACTGGCCCTAACCCACATAAGTTTAGAAACCTAACTTTGGGAATTATTTTCTCCAGCTTAAAGGTAATCTTTTAGTGAAAAATCAAAATGGATATATAGCTATATATTATTTTGCCTTTTTCCCCTCTATGTAGCTTCTACTTTGATGCTGCAGCTGTTCCCCTGCAGACAGACACTTGCTTCGTCCTGCAGACGGTCCAGAGCTTTATTGTTGTCAACAAACCATGAAAACAAAACATTTTAAGTTGCAGTTAAATTCCTTGATACCTTATCCGAACATAAACAGTAGTAGGCCTTAATACTGCCCATCGTTTGGATATTAAAATCCTCAGGCATCTCACAATGTCAGTGAGCTTGTAGATCCGCTATTTCTGAAATCTATTTCTGGCTCAAATCCTGAATAAATGGTGGTCCCTGGGATGAAAAAGGTTGAAAACCACTGCTATAGTGTATTCACAGACACTGAGGAGAAGCATCATGTGGGAGTCACATGACCCAGCCCTGTGGCTGTCAGAGAGACAGAGACAGAGAGAGGGGGGGCAGATCTAGGCATGGGCATGGGGGGGGCAATGCCCCCCTAAATGCCCAGGCTGCCCCACCACCAAACACGATGGCATGCTAAACAAATCCAAGATATTTCAAATCAAAGTGCTTATATTTAAAATGATGAGACTTCTGGAGACTTTTGGAGTTCTTTTGGTTCAGTCGTTGGTCAGGGACCCCCCTGTGGGACCCCCACCATGCCTGTTGGGGTTGTCACACTCCTGCTGGGGCAGACCCTGTCCTAGAAGGCTGCATAATGTGGTCCTCAACCTTAACAGGCCCTGACCCGCATTATAGTTTCATATATTAGCGGGAATCAAACCCAGGACCTTCTAGCTGTGAGGCGACAGCACTAGTTTTATATAGTTTTACTTTATTCCCCCCCCCCCGTCTGAGCCTGTCTGAGTACACATGAACATGAACATGAACTCAATCAAACAAAGAATGAAAGATTAAACTGTTGTTATGCTAACTACCGGTAGTATCCATTGACTTGGGCACGGTACTCGAACAGCATGAAAATAAGGAGGAGTGGGGACAAGCCCACCAGTAAACCTAAACCTTGCTTATTAGAAAGTGAAGAGGTCATCTCAAGTCGTCTAGGCGGACATGTTCTGTAGTACGATTGTATGCACATGCAAATTACCGGTAACATGGCATACGTGGTAGCACATGGTACCAGCACCAGTACCAGAGCTGTATTATTGTACATTTGCAACTCAGACAAAATGTCTTAGAGGGGAACTCCGCCCATTTTCAACATTTGAATATGTCATTAATATACCTTAGAGATGTTGTGTGGATATGATGAAAAGGTTCCCCCAATTCTGTATTTCCTAAAAATGGAGGTCTGAAAAAATCATCATCAATCACCATCATTAAAATGGTGAAATACAATTGATGACATCATCAAGATGGATTTCACCATGTTAATGATTTTTCTTTCAGACCCCTTTTTCCTGAGAGGGTACAAATGTGAACCAAATGGACCCGCTAGGGTCCATTTGGTTCACATTTGGATCCTCTCAGGAAAAAAAAAAACCTAAAATGGGTGGAATTCCCCTTTAATTACACGAGCAGCGAGGATTTGAGCGCGTGCAGCTGCAGAGGCCTATAAATGCAGTGTTACGTTACGTGAACTTTACTGACTCGCTGTAGGCAAGGACTGCTGTTATACAGTATACTTCACACGTGTGGACCACGTGTGTAGACAGGTTTCTGTGAGCAGATGATCTACAACAGGGGCGGATTGGCACATATTTTCCCATCGGGACAATTTTGCCTTTGCCAGGCCACCCGGGGGGGGGCAGCTGGTTAGCCAGATGTAACTCTTTGAGAGCGTAAAAATGAAACCAAATGGACCCTTATAGTTAAAATATTCATCATGTCAATTAGCCCAACTTCATCATCCAACATCCATCCATCCATCCCATCCATCCATCCATCCATCCATCGTCCATCTGTCATCCATCATCCATCCATCCATCCATCCATCCATCCATCCATCCATCCCATCCATCCATCCATCCATCCATCGTCCATCTGTCATCCATCATCCATCCTTCCATCCATTCATCCATCCATCCATCCATCCCATCCATCCATCCATCCATCCATCCATCCATCCATCCATCCATCCATCCATCTCCATTCTTCAGTCTGTCAGTCCACAAGCTCACAATGTGTCAATAGATTGGCATGTTGAACTATTCAAAAAGGTTTATCAAAATAGTAAAAAAGGATTAAGGGGTTTAGGATAAGGGGTTTAGCATGTAACAAAAGTGGAGCCCCATAGTGTCTTTATGTCACCATCTCCACGGCGGAAGGAAAATGAGAAAAAGGCTATGCATCAACCAACAACAATAACATTTAGCCTAATGTCGGTCACTCACCTCCAAGCATTCATTCAAGCAAACATTAAAATAAGCATGGGACACATGGGCAATCTGGACTGGGGGGCACAACATCTAAGCTGGGGTGGCATTGCCCCCTAATGCCCCCCTGTGGTGACGGCAGTGGGTGGGATCATGGATCTTCTTTCTAAAACACAGTGTTTCCCAAAGTGCGGTTCGGGGACCCCCAAGGGTCCTCCAGGGAGTTCCAGGGGATCCCCTTGCTTGCAGCGTTTGGAACCAAATGAATGAATGTTTTTTTTTTATTAAAGATAATAGAAGCAACTTTTTTAGCCAAAAATCAAAAATAGATATATGTCAACAAATCATGAAAACAAGACGTTGCTTCTACTTAATTGGATGCTGTGGCGGTTTCCCTGCAGTCAGACACTTGATTTGTCCTGCAGACAGTCCAGAACTTTGTTGTTGTCAACAAATCATGAAAACAAAACATTCGTCGGGCTCAAAAGTTGGCAAAAAAGGCTTAGTCAAGTCAAGTAATAGTCGACTAAAGACAGTCCTAGTCGACTATCCTTAGACCGGGACAGTCCTACTGATTTTAGCCTGAAATTATCAGTGAACATGACATTGGCATGTCAGTCAGTAAGTCAGTCAGTCAGTCAGTCAGTCAGTCAGTCAGTGACCACAACTATAGTGCATGCCATGCATGCACTAGTATGCTTGCATGCACTAGTATGCTTGCATGCGGTAGTTGCTTGCATGCACTAGTATGCTTGCATGCGCTAGTATGCTTGCATGCGCTAGTATGCTTGCATGCGCTAGTATGCTTGCATGCACTAGTATGCTTGCATGCACTTCTTAAACCAATTATTATGTCAAACTCATTATGAATCTGCTGGAGACTGCTGTGCTGTGATTGGCTAAAACGCTGCCTCACCTCACAACCCCCACCCTCACAAATTAGCACCGCCTTTCCTGAGACCAACACTTGTTTTGTTGACAACAACAAAGCTCTGGACCGTCTGCAGGACGAAGCAAGTGTATGTCTGCAGGGAAAGAGCTGCAGCATCAAAGTAGAAGCCACAGACACACAAGTTGAATTTCATGTTCTTTCCCCTTTAAACCAGGGGTTTTCAACAGGTGGTCCGGGGACCACCAGTGGTCCTTGAGAAGGTTCCAGGTGGTCCCCAGGCTAAATGATTAAAGTTGATGAATAAAGTTGGTTGTTAACCAGATGTAACTCTTTGGTTTCATTTTTACACTCTCGAGAGTTAAAATATTCATCATCTGAATTAGCACCACTTAATTACGAAGTTTACACTGTTTTGTTGGCAAAATACAGCCTGAAATTATGGACAAAATCAAAGGAATTCTTTCATTTCAGGTCTTTAATGTGAAAATGTCATCGAATGGTGGTCCGTGGCTCAAATTCTGAATAAATGGTGGTCCCTGGTGGAGTCAAAAAAGGTTGAAAACCCCTGCTTTAAACCGTCGGCTGTGGAAAGCCCCCCTGCATGTAGAAGGACCCCTCCTTCCTCCCTCCCTCCCTCTGCCCCATGCTGCCGGCTGCGTCCCCTCACTTCACTTCTCCTCTAGTCCTACAGCCTGTCTGTGTGCATCAGCTCAGACTCCACCACACACACACACCAGAGAAATAGACAGATTTGCGACATTGAGGGGACAGAAAACAGCCTGGTCACGTGGTTCTAGTACTCGCGCGAGCCCATAGGCTCCAATGCATTCGGCAACCTCCGGCTGTCACTATTCGTTGTCACTATCCAATAGAAGTCTACAGGGGCGGATTGGCACATATTTTCCCACCATCTTTGCCAGGCCACCCTGGGGGGGTGTGGCAGCTGGTTAACCAGATGTAACTCTTTGAGAGCGTAAAAATGAAACCAAATGGACCCTTGCGGGTCCATTTGGTTTCATTTTCACACCCCCAAGAGTTAAAATATTCATCATGTGAATTAGCCCAACTTAGTCTACACAACTAGAGAATGTAGAAGATTGATGGCCATTTTGATCTGTATGTTCCAGGCGAGCATCTAGCGCATTCTAGTGCATTTTGGAAGTGCCACTACTAGTGCATTTTGGATCTTGTCCAGGCCACTAGGTGGCGCAGGCCACCGGGAAAACTCCCTGTACTCCAGATGGCCAATCCGCCCCTGGAAGTCTATGTAGAGGAGCCGCCATTGGACTGGCGCCATGGAGTGAACGGAGTTGGCGTAACTCTGTATTTCCAAGGCTCTGACACACACACACCACCGAGACAGCATACACACAGGCACTGTACACGCGTGTGTGTGCTGGAGCAGAGCCCTG
Organism: Benthosema pterotum; assembly: GCA_039105355.1. Lineage (NCBI taxonomy): Eukaryota > Metazoa > Chordata > Actinopteri > Myctophiformes > Myctophidae > Benthosema > Benthosema pterotum. The sequence continues at coordinate 48,382,116 of CM076974.1, forward strand.
GAAATAGACAGAGTTACGCCAACTCCGTTCACTTCGTGGGGCCTGTCCCTCTACATAGACTTCTGATGGATAGTGACATGAATAGTGACAGCCGGGAAGTTACTGAATGCATTGGAGCCTATGGGGCTCGCGCGAGTACATGAACCACGTGACCAGGCTGTTTTCTGACCCCTCAATGTCGCAACTCTTCTACTAGATGGCTCTGTGTGTGCTGCTGGAGGAGGAGGAGGAATAAACGCAGTCTTGCATTCAGTCAGTCAGTCTGTGGTTCAGTGTTCAGACCAGACGCGACCTGTCGAGTCGACGTACAGTACGTGATTTGGGAAAGGAGGAGAAAGAAGATGAACTAGAACTAGAAAGCAGCGAAGAAGTGAACAAGAAGTGTCGTGGCTGGCTGTGTGTGTGTGTGTGTGTGTGTGTGTGTGTGTGTGCGGGACGGGAGAACAAGTTGTGCTTTAACAAACCAAACAAAACGACAATAGTAGTAGGTTCAAACAAGTTTCAAAGGAGGAATAACGGGTTGATAGATATTAAAAAGGCGGATTCCTTCCCTCCACTCAGTGGGACATGTAATGTAAAGGATCAACTCGTTTTGGTGTATCAGAAGGAGGAACATTGTGTGCAACACAACACGGTGAGTCTGCTTTTATTTCATATAGAACAGGGGTTTTCAACCAGTGGTCCCTGAGAGAGTTCTTCCAGGTGGTCCCCAGCCAAGTTGTTTAACCAGATCTAACTCTTGAGAGCGTAAAAATGAAACCAAATGGACCCTGGCGGGTCCATTTGGTTTCATTTTCACGCTCTCAAGAGTTAAAATATTCATCATCTGAATTGGCCATTTTGGAATGTACTGTATGTTTTGCTTGTTTTCTTTCCCAAATCCAGCCTGGAATAGTGGAATTGTGGACAAAAGAAAAATAAATCTTTAGATTTGGGGTCTGTGGGGCTAAAATATCCTCAAATGATGGTCCGTGCATGGCTCAAATGCTGAATAAATGGTGGTCCCCTGGGATGAAAAAGGTTGAAAACCCCTGGGCTATACCCTCGTGTTCCGTGTTGTTGTTGTGCCAATCCTCATACACTTATTTCTGAACATCACTAAGCATTCATTGGCAGCAGCATCATTCAACTTTTATTAGCTAGCCTGTGTACACGCGCGGCGTGTTTACATGCAGAGCTAGATGCAGTCACACACACTGTACGTTCTACTGACGATATTATACATACAGTATGTTCTTATGTATCTGTTCTGCTGCTCTCGTTTGCATTGCCCTGCAAGAGACACTGTGTGTGTGTGTGTGTGTGTGTGTGTGTGTGTGTGTGTGTGTGTGTGTGCGTGTGTGTGTGTGTGTGCATAATGTTACTTCCAGCAGTATATACTCTGTGGAAGGACATTTTCTTTGTGCGTGATTCAGCAGCAGCTGTCTGTCATATTTCTGTCAGGTTTATGTGTGTGTGTGTGTGTGTGTGTGTGTGTGTGTGTGTGTGTGTGTGTGTGTGTGTGTGTGTGTGTGTGTGTGTGTGTGTGGCAGGAAGGGAGGGGGGGTGCATGCCCCCCCCACCTCCACCTCTCAAACATTTCATGTCAATACTTCACTGTACTGTACTGTACTGTACTGTACTGTACAGTAGTGTACTGTACCTAATGTACTGTAGCCTACTGTACTGTTAGCTCTGGTCCATAGCCTAAGTGTTTATGGATATTTTTATTCAGGCGCCTCTTTAAATAACCACACTTGAATAACTTTTTTTCCCCCTGTGGCACCCCTGAATTACTACTTCTTTATCCCCAGTTCCCCACCAACTATAGTGGTCCTCTGGAGTGAGTGTGGAACTATAGTGGTCCTCTGGAGTGAGTGTGGAACTATAGCGGTCCTCTGGAGTGAGTGTGGAACTATAGCGGTCCTCTGGAGTGAGTGTGGAACTATAGCGGTCCTCTGGAGTGAGTGTGGAACTATAGCGGTCCTCTGGAGTGAGTGTGGAACTATAGCGGTCCTCTGGAGTGAGTGTGGAACTATAGTGGTCCTCTGGAGTGAGTGTGGAACTATAGCGGTCCTCTGGAGTGAGTGTGGAACTATAGCGGTCCTCTGGAATGAGTGTGGAACTATAGCGGTCCCTCTGGAGTGAGTGTGGAACTATAGCGGTCCCTCTGGAGTGAGTGTGGAACGATAGCGGTCCTCTGGAGTGAGTGTGGAACTATAGCGGTCCTCTGGAGTAAGTGTGGAACTATAGCGGTCCTCTGGAGTGAGTGTGGAACTATAGTGGTCCTCTGGAGTGAGTGTGGAACTATAGCGGTCCTCTGGAGTGAGTGTGGAACTATAGCGGTCCTCTGGAGTGAGTGTGGGACTATAGCGGTCCTCTGGAGTGAGTGTGGAACTATAGCGGTCCTCTAGAGTGAGTGTGGAACTATAGCGGTCCTCTGAGTGTGGGACTATAACTATCAAAGTGGCTCACCCAACCCTTCTACAGGGGTTGACACTAAGGTCTCCGAGGCACTTGCCCATTGGGCAAGTGCAAGTCAGGTTCTACTTGCCCTCAGGTCATGGTCACTTGCCCCCCATGTTCCAGGTGGTCCCCAGTTAAGTTGGTTAACCAGATGTAACTCTTGAGAACGTAAAAATGAAACCAAATGGACCCTTGCGGGTCCATTTGGTTTCATTTTTACACTCTCAAGAGTTAAAATTCACCATCTTAATTAGCCCAGGTCTACACTGTAGAAGATTAATGGTCATTTTGATTTGCCTGTTTTGTTTCCCAAATCCAGCCTGGAATTGTGGATAGCTAGAAAGCAGGGAAAGACACAGAGGCAGAGTGCAATGACTGCCTTCAAGACAAATTTATCTTGTGTTGTGTTATAGTGCGCTATGTTGCACACTTGCCCGATCGGGCAACCAGGTAGCAGTCTTCACTTGCCCCACCATTTTTTTTACTTGCCCCGGGCAAGCGGGCAAGTGTTAGTGTCAAGCCCTGCTTCTAGGAAAACTATGTGCAGCCCAGTCTACATGGCACTTACCTCACAATACGATACAATATTGATATTTAGGGTCCTGAATCGATTTTTTTATTTATTATTCTTTGTTATGCTGCGATTCAATTTGATATATCATCAATATATCGCCTTTTCCCCCCACAATTGACTGTGCTATTACAGTATTATACTAGAACAATGGGGATTCCATTGGAACATTGGTTCCTTTTGTACACCCTCAGAAAAAATTGGTCCTAAAAGAAACATCATTAACAAACACATCTTGGTCCAAATAAACAACATCTGGACGTGTGCACAGCAGCTCTGAGACCTTGGGAACGCGCGCACACGACACTCACACTGACTTGCACACACGTGCATGCTCAGTAAACACGTGCGCAGTCAATTCTTGCACGCACACATGCACAGATGTTTCGTATCCTAGTTGTCACACTCTTTGTTACTGTATATTTCGTACATGCACTGAATTTCATTTATAATTTAAGACATGAATCACCCACATCCTCTCCTTCAGTCTTCAGTTCCACATTTGCATTTCCACTCTGTTTATAATGTCCACTATTGTGAAAGAAGAAATGACAACAAGGGACTGGTAATATCAGGGTGGTGATTAAGGCTCAAACAATTAGAAGTAAGCTCGTTGGGCATTATACAATATGTTGTATATTAAATGTTATTTGCGCTTTAATCCATTACACACAGGGCTTTGTCAGTGCAGGATTTTCTACACCGTGTTGAGCCGGACACTGAATTTTTTTTGCCTGAACTTTCATTTCGTTTTACTCCATTATTATGATTTCTTAAAGGGGGAATTCCACCCATTTTCAACATTTTCCTGAGAGTGCACATATGTGAACCAAATGGATCCATTTTGTTCCATTTGTACGCTCTTCACATTGTGAAGCACAACTTGAATGATGGCATCATCAAGTTGTGTTTGACCATGTTAATGTTTTTTTTTCCAGACCTCCATTTCTAGGAAACACAGAATGGGAGGAACTTTTTTTTTTTTTTTTTTTTTATCATGTCCACACAACATCTCTAAGGTATATTACTGATAGCCTAGTAAAATGTTGAAAATGGCTGCTGCCAGGCTGGCTATTGAGTGGTCAGATGGAAGGACAATTTCAAGATGCTCAAGTGAGTAAGAGTAGGAGACCCTCTAGTCAGTCAGGCCTAGGATGGGAGGGGTGGACACTATAGGGCAGTGGTGAGTAGAGGGGTCAGGGGACACTGGGAGGAGGTGTGGACAACCACACTAACCACACTATCTGTCAGAGCAGTTAAAGGGGAATTCCACCCATTTTCAACATTTTTCTGAGAGCGTACAAATGGAACCAAATGAACCACGCTCTCAGAAAAAATGTTGAAAATGGGTGGCAAGAAGCTTCTAAAGAAATCCATTTACATGGTGAAAATACAACTTGATAAAGTTGATGATGTCATCAAGATGTTTTACCATGTTAAGGTTTTTCTTCAGACCTCCATTTCTTGGGAACACAGAATGGGGGAACTTTTTTTTATCATGTCCACCCAACACCTCTAGGGTATACTAATGACATATTAGAATGTTGAAAATGGGTGGAATTCCCCTTTAAAGAAGGATTGAAGCTCTGAGCGCATATAGCAGAGACCATTCTCATGTCACACAGCCCCTGGAAGATGTGTGTGCGTGCGTGCGTGCGTGCATGTGTGCATGCGTGTGTGCGGTGCCTTGGGGGCTTGACATGTGTGAGTCAGCCAACAACATGCATGACCAAGGTCATGGCCACTGTGCTTTTGATCAGATACAGTATACAGCATCTTACTGTGTGCGTGTGTGTGCGTGTGCGATGTGTGTGTGATGTGTGACAGATCCAATGACATACAGTCAGGGTAGAGCGCAAGGCCAGATTAGCCCTCCTTTGTGGCGCCTACTGCGGGTCTACACGCCTATATACCCCGTTTTGTGAGTGAGGGGTGGACATTTGGAGACCCCACATTGGATTGGATGGAGCTGTCTTCTGTTGTAGCCCCCACCCCCTTTATCTCTCTCTCACACACTCTGGTAGCAGCTATTTATGCATAAAGATGAGATGACCCTAATTATTACACATGCACACATGCGGCCATGAGCATCTGCACGCTGCATGCATTACGCTTACATAACACTTCCACATGTTCTAGCACAGCCTGGCTCCATCATGATATTTTAATGTAGGGGTTTTCAACGTTTTCGATACCAGGGCCCACTATAAATTTTATTCATCATTTGAGCCACGTACGGACCACCATTTGAGGACATTTTAGCCCCACATTTTTTTTGTGTGTAGTGTGTGTAGTTTTTTCATTTTTACGCTCTCAAGAGTTGAATTTAAAGATCTGAAACACTTCATGTTCTGTCTGCCACTTGGTGGCTGCATTGTTGATCTTTCTTTGATGAATGCATATGAAGGCAGATGTTTTTAATCCCTGTTGCATTTTGACTTAAAGGTACAGTATTGGGTAACTTTTCCCATTAAAACAAATCTTCAGTTCAATGACCTTCAATGACATCCAGGCAGTGTATTACTCGGTTTGAACTTAGTCATACTGCTAAAATGTGTATATAGGTTGTGTGTAGTGTGTGTAGTTTTTTCATTTTTACACTCAAGAGTTGAATTTAAAGATCTGAAACACTTCATTTTCAAGAATATACATCATGGCGCGAAGTGACACGGGCGATGAAGGCATTGCCCCCCTGCCATGCCCATACCTAGATCCGCCCCTGAGAGGGAGTAGACGCACCCAGAGAAGCTGAACAGAGGTCATTTCATGGGGTCATCATGTTCTTTTTTCCCTCTCTTGCTCATCTCCTGTATGAAGGTTCATTATAGCTGATCAATGATCAGTGCAGATGTACGATAATTATTGTATTGTATCATTATACCCTCTGTACAGCATGCAGATAATTAAACACTTCTGCTATGATAATTCAACACTTACCATCTGGCAGCCCTGTAGCAGATGGACACATGGACAGGTTGTTTATTATAAACATGGACACATGGACAGGTTATTTATTATAAGCATGGACACATGGACAGGTTGTTTATTATAAACATGGACACATGGACAGGTTGTTTATTATAAACATGGACACATGGACAGGTTGTTTATTATAAACATGGACACATGGACAGGTTGTTTATTACAAACATGGACACACGGACAGGTTGTTTATTATAATTTATAAACATGGACACATGGACAGGTTGTTTATTATAAACATGGACACATGGACAGGTTGTTTATTATAAACATGGACACATGGACAGGTTGTTTATTATAAACATGGACACATGGACAGGTTGTTTATTATAAACATGGACTTGGACACATGGACAGGTTGTTTATTATGAGCATGGATTCTTAAATAGAAATGTTCTTAATGTTCTGTCTGCCACTTGGTGGCTGCATTGTTGATCTTTCTTTGATGAATGCAAATGAAGGCAGATGTTTTTAATCCCTGTTGCATTTTGACTTAAAGGTACAGTATACTGGGTAACTTTTCCCATTAAAACAAATCTTCAGTTCAATGACCTTCAATGACATCCAGGCAGTGTATTACTCGGTTTGAACTTAGTCATACTGCTAAAATGCGTACATACTGTAGGTTGTGTGTAGGTTATAAATAATGTCCTGGCGTTGTTTCGTGTCTCTCTGTCACTGTGTTTACAAACTGAAAAGTACATTGTGGGTCTCATGAGACTGAAGTGATGGAGGGAACCCGTCCCAGAGGTCCCATAGCCTGGAGGGACGTGGTGCTCTGATTTGTTCTGAAAGGAAGAATGTTTGAGGTTGAAACATCAAAATTAAAATGCCCAAATTAACCATTTCACTGCACCTTTTTAACCACTCTTGAAAAATATCAGATGTACAAGCTCACAGCGTGCCACCGAGTGGTGTGATGTGAGCTTGTATCTCTGCTATTTTTTTGAAATATCATGGAAATGTTAGTGACTTAAAGTTTGGGGTCAATTTTAGTTTCAAAGGACACAATTTTAGTTCCAGGGACAAACGTTGTAGTTCCAGCCAGGTATATTTTTTAGTTCCACATGCCAAAAAGTTAGTTTCAGTGAAACTGTTTTCAGATTATAGCTCCTTGAATAAAATAGTCAAAAATAGTGAAATAGTTGACATAGAAACATTGTTTTGTTTTTGTTTTTTTTCCTGAAAATCTTTCTTAGTCAGTGCGCTGGTAGCCTCGACACCCAGGCTTTCATTTTCATCTGCGTTGTGCGAAAACGGAAAGCCTGGACTAAATGTGTTACCCACAGTGGCCTAGAAGTGGGAGGAGTCAACCTTTCGAGGTGGGCGTGGCTCCAAATGATGTGACGTAGCACAGCAGTTGGAGGGGCCGCACCCCCCCACCCCCAGGCCGAATTAATTTCAGGTTAGGCCAGTGTGCTGGTGATATATGAACTTGTCTCTCTGACCGTGTGTTATGCGTTGTCATCCAGCAGCTGGCCTCACACAGACCTGTACTCAGTCCACTCCACCGGCGTGTCATTGAGATTCCCAGCAGGCTGTTCTACTCCTCCTGCCCCGCTAAAACAGGGAAAAGGAGAGAATGAAGCACAGCGGGAGAGAGACAAGCTGTCAGTTAGTGTGTGCGTGAATGTGTGTGTGTGTGTGTGTGTGCATCTGTGAGTGCACACAAGTAGCTTGCCTTGTGACCTTTTCCTTCCCTTTCTGAAGGGAACATCAAACTGACGTTTTAATGTCACGAGCTAGACGACGCTTTTATAGTTTTCTGAACGAACGCATGAACAAACCTTCTGAGATGGTGGTGCCAAGACTCACGCTATGGATGTGAACGTTAGAAGCTATATTCTCTGTTGCATGTCGAAGCCACGTTGTTGTTGCTGCTGTTGTTGTTTTTTACCAACATGGGAAAGAAATGTAGAAATAATTGATGAGCCATTGTGGCTCTGAACTGAACTGTTCAGGAGAGGAGAAAGCTGATGTTTAGGCCACAGAAGTGAACCTTTTCAAGCCTGTTTTTTGTGCTGTTTGGGGACTAAAAATGTCCTAAAAAAACGAAAATAAAACATCCCCCCCAAAGATGGCTGTATTGGATACAAAAAATGTATATTGCTCGCCATGACCGTATTGTTGACCTTGTGTCTGATGCAGTGCGAAAATGTGATTGTTAAAGTGCGTGCTTCAAAAGCAATTTTTATTTCAACTTTTATTTTATTTGAGTTTAATTTATGAATGTACTCAAGTAGAAAGAAATTGAAGCAAAATCTGAACTTGACAACTTGGGGAGTATTGAAAAAGAGCCCTCTGTCTTTCTCTCTCTCTCTGTTTCAAGGACCCCTAGCGGTCCCCGGACCCTGCTGTTGGCAGCCACTGGTTCACACCACTGTTTCATCCGGTTGCATTCTAATTCAATATGACGACTTAAATTGTCCTGTGATGAACAAAGCGTCCCGCTGTCCCTCCGTCCATCCATCCATCGGTGCTGTCAAACACCCCCTGGCACTGAAGGCAGTGCTCAGAACGGAACGGAACGGCCTGGAACAGCCTGGAACGGCCTGGACAGTGCTGTGGTGTGAGGCAGAGCAGACACAGAGGACAGTGTTGTGTTTGTTGGACGTTTCTCCAGAGACAGCTTAAGGCCCAACAGCAGCTCTGCAAATACTAGACCCCAAAAAATAAGATGACTATTATTAGACCACGTGAGCGAGGGATGTTTGAAAATAGCTGATGAATCTTAGAGGGAAAAACTTTTTCTTAATCCTAGATTTGCTAGAAAATGTGTTTTTTCTTATTCTCTCAATTTCGCCACGAAATGACTTAGGCTTTTATCCTATGAGGCTAACTATATGTAACACTGCTAAACGTGTGCCCCCCCCTCCAGTTGGCATTCACTGTTGTTTTGAAGTTCAAGTGCTGGCAGGTGTGTGACAGTTGCAGGTGTGTGACAGTTGCAGGTGTGTGACAGTTGCAGGTGTGTGACAGTTGCTGGTGTGTGACAGTTGCAGGTGTGTGACAGTTGCTGGTGTGTGACAGTTGCAGGTGTGTGACAGTTGCTGGTGTGTGACAGTTGCAGGTGTGTGACAGTCACAGGTGTGTAACAGTCGCAGGTGTCTGACAGGTGTGTGACAGTCGCAGGTGTGTGACAGGTGTGTGACAGTCGCAGGTGTGTGACAGTCGCTGGTGTGTGACAGTCACAGGTGTGTAACAGTCACAGGTGTCTGACAGGTGTGTGACAGTCGCAGGTGTGTGACAGGTGTGTGACAGTCGCAGGTGTGTGACAGTCGCAGGTGTGTGACAGTCACAGGTGTGTCCAATTAGGATGCCTTCCTTCAATCAGGATTGTGTGTGTGTGTGTGTGTGTGGGTGTGGGTGTGTGCGTGTGTGTGTGGACCCCCCCCCCACACACACACACACACACTTTAGGGTTTTCCAAATCACCCAGTGACTGAATGGTTCCTTTAAGTAAAGTAATTGGGGGGGTTGTTTTGGAGTGCTGCTAACTGGGACACCTCCTGTCACTCATGATTAGAACGTCTGTCAGCCAATCACAGAGTGGAGTCACAGCTAATTGGAATGAACTCATGCATGCTGTAACTCACTGCAGCGGATCTGCAATACCCTGTCAACCAGCATCTGCTAACTTAAAGGGAGATTGCACTTTCACAGAAACTTTTGGTCATTTCATCGACTCCTCAGGCTCTCGTTAAAACACCACAGACAGATAATCCATTCAGTATTTACAGTAGCTTTGCAGATTTCTTTTCAGCTGCCCCGTCCCCTTCCCCTTCCAATACAAACCAATTATAGTGTGAATTAAACACGATTGGTAAATGGTGCATTTACAGCACCTTTATCCAAGGCGCTTTACACAGTCCCGACGGCAGAATCGGGCCGATTATTTGTCGGGAGTTGAAAAATCATGTCCGACACAGGAATTTTGTCGGGAGTCCCAAAATCGGGCTAAAAATCATGCAGTGTGTACCAGCCTTTAGGGGTTCAGGGTCTTCCTCAAGGACACTGACACTTCAACTGTATCTCCCCCCATATAGAAACATGCAGTCTTCAACAGGAAGGTGAACACTAGTCTTGGGCGGTATTGATTTTTTAATATCGGTATTGATAACGTGTTAATTAGCTCGATATTCGATATTACCGGTATTGACCACTAGATGGCGTGCAATCAGAGTTGGACACGTTCCACCAGTCACCTAGTTCTCAGAATTGATCTCACAGATCCCAAAACGAAAGATTTATTTTTGCTTCTGTCCATGACCATTAATCTTCTAGTTGTGTAGACTTGGGGCTAATTCACATGATGAATATTTTAACTCTTGAGAGTGTAAAAATGAAACCAAATGGACCCGCAAGGGTCCATTTGGTTTCATTTTTACGTTCTCAAGAGTTACATCTGGTTAAACAGCTTAGCTGAGGACCACCTGGAATCCTCTCAAGGACCACTGGTGGTCCTCGGACCACTGGTTGAAAACCACTGGAATACAGTATAATGTCGGTATTTGACGATATTCGGTATTCGATATTTTTTATAGACCCAACGATATTACTCGGTATTGATTTCCAATATCGCAATAAACGGTAATACCGATATATTGCCCAAGACTAGTGAACACGGTACAAGGGCAGGCAGTCAGGTACGGTGTATGTACTCCACACACACGCGAGCAGGAGTAAGTTGTATAGAGCAGTTTTTTGAGCAGGCAGTAGGATGAAAGCAGCAGTGAGTCTGCTTTGATGTTTCTAAGGCCCTTCTATCAGCCTTACGGTGGGGTTTTATACCGTTAAATCTACTTAACGGCAACAAGTCACTCAACCAGCATCAGGGGCGGATTGGCACATATTTTCCCACCGGGACAATTTTGCCTTTGCCAGGCCACCCTGGGAGGGGCAGCTGGTTAACCAGATGTAACTCTTTGAGAGCGTAAAAATGAAACCAAATGGACCCTTGCGGGTCCATTTGGTTTCATTTTTACACCCTCAAGAGTTAAAATATTCATCATTTGAATTAGCTCAACTTTAGTCTACACAACTAGAGAATGTAGAAGATTAATGGTCATTTTGATCTGTATGTTCCAGGCAAGCATCTAGCACATTCTAGTGCATTTTGGAAGTGCCACTAGTGCATTTTGGATCTTGGCAGTTGGCAACACTGCCTCCAGCAGCGTGAGGCAGTGCCCTGGCGCACAGGAGTGAACGGGAATATGGCAACTCTCCTACTTGAAGGCTCTGGTGTAGGACACCTTTTCTTTTTTGAAGGATAGAAACACTAGTTTGCCTGGCCTGGGCCTGGCGCCCTGGACTGCCCTGGACTTAAAAAAAAAAGAAAAAAAAAAAAAAAAAAAAAAACCTGTCCAGGCCACTAGGTCACTGGTAAAACTCCCTGTACTCCAGATGGCCAATCCGCCCTTGACCAGCGCTCATGCAGCGCTAAGAGGGGCCTATCCATCAAACCTTGCTCTTTTTTTTCACCTTCCTTTCCTTTTTTCTTAACCTGTTTAGTACGACGACACAGCTGCCATGTTTCTAGTGTAGGTCATGAGTTTTAACAGCTTTAAAGGGGATAGTTCAGAGTTCAGTGAAATATCAAGTAGCTATACGGTCATTTTTAGGTTGTCACTGGAGCCCTGCAGTAAAGGTAAATGCATCCAAAAAAATGAACTTCATTTGTATTGTTGAACCCATTTTTAAAATATGAACACACCCTTGTTCATTTTTGACTCCTCTATCACAGGGAACTATGTATTTTCTGTCCATATCACTACCCCCAAAAAGTAGTTCCATGGGGGTGGGGGGGTGGATGAACAAAGGAGATCGTAATATTTTAGAAATAATTCAACAATACAAATGACGTTAGTTTTGTGTGGCTCCAGTGAACCCCCAAACTGACCGGAACTACTTAATATTGACTGAAACCAGGGTTATTATCAGGGGCGGATTGGCCATCTGGAGTACAGGGAGTTTTCCCGGTGGCCTGCGCCACCTAGTGGCCTGGACAAGATCCAAAATGCACTAGTGGCACTTCCAAAATGCACTAGAATGTGCTAGATCACATGTGTCAATCAGGCCCGTGAATGAATTATCTTTGGCCTGCGGGATGATATTGAATTAGTATTAGAACTGGCCCTCTGGTATATTGCACACACCATGATAAGAAATTAATGCAACTAATTGTTTAACTTCCTCAACTCAGTCTCATTTACTTTCTCAATTAACTCAGCACTTGGTGAGGATCATAGAAGAAAAATATTTTCCTGAAAAATAGCAGGTGTTCAAGTCTCATAGCACGGCACAGAGTGGCGCGCTATGAGACGTAAACACCTGCTATTTTTCATTGAAACTTTAAAACAGTTTTTAATGCAGACAGTTTCATCTTTACAACAAGAGTTGTGCCCCTACGGGGCACAGGTCTCCACCGTCCGGGCCCAGGTTTGAACGCGTGCACATTGCAAAGTAGTTTTCCCGACTATGACGTCATCATGACGTCATCAGGACAGACAGATCGAGGGCACAGACGGGCTACGTCCACGGACAGAGGGCGTTTTATACTCACCACCTACGGTGGAGACAGGGCACAGACGGGCTACGTGCACGGACAGAGGGCGTTTTATAGTCACCACCCACGGTGGAGACAATTATGTCGCCATTAAGAAAAATTGATTTTTGATGGAAAATAACTTTTTTGCTGTTTGACCGGGACGCCTTCGTAAACCGGCGTTGAAACACTCCGGCCCTCGACTTGTACCAATTTTTCTATTTTGGCCCACTCTGTATCTGAGTTTGACACCCCTGTGCTAGAGGCTCGCCTGGAACATACAGATCAAAATGACCATTAATTTTCTACATTCTCTAGTTGTGTAGACTAAGTTGAGCTAATTCACATGATGAATATTTTAACTCTGAAAGAGTTACATCTGGTTAACCAGCTGCCACCCCCAGGGTGGCCTGGCAAAGGCAAAATTGTCCCGGTGGGAAAAAATGTGCCAATCCGCCCCTGGTTATTATAGTTATGGATTTTTCATTTTAGTTAGTTTTGGCATTGTATTTTCTAATTCAGTTAGTTTTTAGTTAGTTTTTAGAGCAGGTTTGCTAGTTTTTATTTAGTTTTTATTTATTTTGGTGAAAATATTTAGTTTTAGTTAGTTTTAGTTTAGTTATAGTTTTAGTTTAGGTTATTTTATTTTTTTCTATGCTTTGGTTGTCAGGTATAGGATTTAACTCAGTAGTGGATAGAAGATCTAGAAGCAGCTCCTCCTCATGCTGGTTTTTCTGAGACCGTACAAATGACATTTGAGTTTCATTTGTACGCTCTCAGAAGCTCTCAGAAGCTTTTTAAAAAACTAAAACTAAGGGTATTTTGGGTATCATTTCAGTTAGTTTTAGTTAGTTTTCTGAACCCACATTCCAGTTTTAGTTTAGTTATCTTTTTTTTTTTTTTTTTTTGCATTCATTTTTAGTTTTTATTAGTTTCAGTTAACTCAAATGTTTTTTTTTTATTTTTTTTTAGTTTTAGTTAACTATTATAACCCTGACTGAAACTAGAGCATAAGTCCCTAACCCCACAAGCATTTAATACAACTTATGTTCCAAAAATCGGAACTGTCCCTTTAACGTGTTCTATCAGATCTTACATCGTACCCAGACTGCCGAGATTGACGAAATACTGTACCTTTCGAGCAAAAAACGGCGAAGCATTTTGCATGTTTGATCCATGGAAAATTGCTTGAAATTGAGTATCATTGTTAGGTGCCGAGCCTCCATGTATTGGGTGGAAGTGCTGTGGGTTTGAAACCCGATAGCAGAAGCAGCGATGGTGGCAGCTGCAAGAACAGATGTGCTTTTAAAAGCCTCCGTCCGTCCGTCTGTCCGTCCGCAGAGAGCGTCGTATTACTCGAGGAGAGACGGGATCGATGTGTGCTGTGGAATATAATAACGGACATTAATACTGGCATAGAGCAGGCAGGGGTTGTCAACCTTTTTCATTACCAGGGCCCACTATTTATTTATTCAGCATTTGAGCCACGGACCACCATTTGAGGACATTTTAGCCCCACAGACCCCCAAAACTAAAGATTTATTTTGCTTTTGTCCACAGTACCAGGCTGGATTTGGGGAAACAAAACAGTCCAACATACAGATCAAAATGACCATTAATCTTCTACATTCTCTAGTTGTGTAGACTTGGAGCTAATTCACATGATGAATATTTTAACTCTTGAGAGTGTTTTTACACTGTCAAAGAGTTACGTCTGGTTAACCCATTGTCCATCATTTAGCTGGGGACCACCTGGAACAATCTCAAGGACCATTGGTGGTCCCCCGGACCACTGGTTGAAAACTACTGGGCTAGAGCTATGGCACCGATCACAGAGGTCTGGGATTGTTCACTGATTATCCAAAACGGACCAAACAAATTAAAGGAGAATTCCACAGCAAAACACATTTGGCATCCATCTACCTTGATCGCTGTGACAACATACAGTATATAGTGTACTTGATTTTTGTCATAAATGCCCCCTTTTTTCTAGCCTGATTGTCAGACTCTGAGCCATGGCTCAAAAGTCTGACATTGGCCCCATTGTAACCGATTTACGAGGAGGCGGGCCCTTGATTTTCCCTCAACCAATCACTGGAGACGTTGTTTGCAGTCGACAACAACAGTTAACTAGCAGTTAACTAGCAGTTAACTGACTAGCAGTGCATTGGCGTCGGACATTTGCACTATTTATAACTAAATGCAGTATTAAAGAATGAAACTCTAGTTACAATGAAACTCTAGTTACAATGAAACTGAATGGATGTGTGCTGTTTTTATGGGTTGTGGCCGTTAGATGATCCTCGGTGTTGATTGGCTATTTTTTAGACCCGCCTCCAACTCCTTCGCTCATTGGCCGAGCCGTTTTTCCGGACGAGATAAATCGAAACTCTTCATCACAACACCAGACCACAGAACCCAGCGGAGTGGGCGGGGCCCAACGGAGCAGATGGGGTCTGTGGGCTGAACCCAGGCTACCTTTTTTCTACATTTCACCCTTGAGGTCCCCGCTCCTTCCTACAGTTTGCATTGCTGCAGGTGGTCTTTATTCTAATGCAGGCATTTTAGTAGCTCCAAACTTAGTATTTTTTCCACACATCATATTTTTTAATAGTATACTGATACTCACGCACAGTGTTGGGCAGTAACTAGATTACATATTACTGTAATATTATTACTTTTGCTCCAAAAAGTAAAGTAACGAGATTACTCTGCAAAAATGGGTAATAAGTAACGCATTACTTTGCAAGTAACGCCAAGTTACTTGTTTAAAATGAGCTTGTTGTTGCATGCAAAAATAGAACAGATTTACAAGCTATCGACAGGTACTGTAACAACAGAGATGTGCAGTAGATTGTAGATCCAGTCCACACGCTGCATCCTGCGCACAGTTACAGTATGTACACTACAAATCGCTTGCTGCTATATTTTGTATTTATTTTTAAATACAAGACCTCAACTGTCTTTGAAAACAATTGTGAAAAAGTTTAAAAAGTCAGAGGCAAAGAGACTATTATTATTCCAATAGATTGCATTCAGTTCTAAAAAAGAGCTCGCTAAACAGATTATGTTGTACATCTCTATTTTTTCAAAGGCGGTGTTGAGAACTTGGGAAAGTAATAATGCAATAGGGGTGTAAATCACACCCATCATGGCGATTCGATTCTGTATCGATTTCCTGACCCAACGATTCGATTTTTTTTCGATACTCAAGAATACACCACGATTCGATTCGATTTCGATTTTTTTTTACCCTTTTTTACCTTACAGGCTAGACAATGTTTCAAATTTGAAATAAATCAATGAAAGCTGTAATACCGTTATACATTTTATTTGAGAAACAGCCTAGGTGTACAACGTTGTACATCTAGGCCTAGGCTATGACAACCTCATTCACTGAAAAATACGTCCAATACGGAGCAAATGGATAAAATAGACCAGATATTTTTATTAATTTATTTTTAAACATGAAATCGATACTCTTGCGGACGTGTCGATGCATCGCATTGTCGGCTGTTGGATCGATACGTCGATGCAAAATCGATTTTTTTTACATGTCTATAACCCAATATGTAATATATTACTCTTTGATTCCAGTAATAAGTAAAGTAATATTACTTTGTCTAAGGGGTAACAAGTAAAGTAAAGAAGTTACTTTCCTAACTAATATTGACCAACACTGCTCACGCTTGAGTTTTACATCACTCTGGCAGCCTTTACATGTAATCCCATGCAATCTATTCCTCCTCCTCTCCTCCCCTCCCTTCTGTCACTCTCCAATCACTCAGGTTGAAACTCCTGTCCCACAGGTGCCACCTGAGTTTTTTCAAATCATGTAGTGGTCCAATTATCTTGTAGAGTGTGGTTTGATGTATTTGTAGGTACAGATGAAAAGGGTGCAAAAAATATGTCAAAAATCAAGGGCATTATGTATCATGTCACAGATGGATGGTTTTGGTGTGGAATTCTAATTTAATGTATGTTTCACAGCATTTACGTCGATCTGATATTTTTCTATTGCTACAGTACAGCGTAATACTTCCAATACACCAATCGGGTCCCCCAAGGTCCAACAACAAATCTCAAAATTTAACACCAACTGTCTTTGTGGGAATATCTGATGTGCAAGTTCACATTTAACCGTCTAACCCGGGGCTGCCAAAAAGGTAGATGGTGATCTACCAGTAGATGGTGATCTACCAGTAGATGGTGATCTACCAGTAGATCACACAGGCCATGCAGGTAGATCACATGACAGTCCTCCCAGCACTTGGACCCTTATAGATCTGTAACTCTTGAGAGCGTTAAAATGAAACCAAATGGACCCTTACGGGTCCATTTGGTTTCATTTTAACGCTCTCAAGAGTTAAATTATATTTAAACATCTGAATTATGTAATTTTCAAGAGTCCACACAATTAGAAGACGGAGAATAATTGTTATGCCAGTTTTGCCAGTTCTTTTTAGCAATTGTGGACAAAAATCGTTAAAGTTCTTAGTTTTGGGTGCTGGAAACTAAACTCAACATCATGAACTGTCAACTCAAACCTCAAATACTGTTTTCAAACTTTCTAGGGGGGCCTTGAAATGGATTTTCAGTAATGGAGCAATCACAATTTTGATAAGTAGATCTTGTTGAGCCGATCATTTTGAAAGTAGCTCTCAAGTCCAAAAAGTATGGGAGCGTTTAACCGTTTGGTGTTAAACGCTCCCGGTGAACCGTAAGCGAGCTCCTCAGATTGGAGCGGCACGGCGTTGTGTAAACGACGTGACACGGATCACCAGCTCACGATGAGCTCACCATAATCACAGAGTTATTAATTATCTTTATTCACGGAACGACTCCGCAGCCATCTGTCTTTTTGATCTGTGTCCATCCATCTGGACCCACCGCTGCCTGTCTGTCTCTCTCTCTCTCGCTCTGTCTCTCTGTGTCTCTCGTCCTTTCCCCGTGCGAGGAGGACGAGGTAAAAAATTAGCCTCATACAGGGGCGGATTGGCCATCTGGAGTACAGGGAGTTTTCCCGGTGGCCTGCGCCACCTAGTGGCCTGGACAGGATCCAAAATGCACTAGTGGCACTTCCAAAATGCACTAGAATGCGCTAGATGCTCGCCTGGAACATACAGATCAAAATGACCATTAATCTTCTACATTCTCTAGTTGTGTAGACTAAGTTGGGCTAATTCACATGATGAATATTTTAACTCTTGAGGGTGTAAAAATGAAACCAAATGGACCCGCAAGGGTCCATTTGGCAGTAGCGCCGAGATCGAAAAGTGGTATATGGTATCCCGCTAGTGCCTCAGCGGCATATACCGGTGGCTCAGCGGCATATACCGGTGGCCCAGCGGCATATGCCGGTGGCCCAGCGGCATATGCCGGTGGCTCAGCGCCATATGCCGGTTCTAGAGTGGTATGCCGCTCGTGTTCCACCGGTACATACCATTTCCCAACGGCAAATGCCGCTCGTTTTCACCTGCACATAACACCCCTGTGTTGTGGCACGGTGTTTCGCGACATTGAAGGGTCAGAAACTGAGCGCTCCGAACATGCGCTGGAAATCCACTATCAGCTGCGACGTGCTTGCGGTTAGGGTTAGGGGTAGGTTTAGAAAAGGGTGTAGCAATGTTTGTAGCAAAACCCTAGACCCCTCCAACCGTAACCCTAATCCTAAACATCCGACCCTCAACCACCTCACAGACCGTTAGGTCTGTGAGGTTAGGTCTCGTAATTTCGGAACAATGGGAGGTCGCAACAATGGCAGTTCGGAATTGTGGAATGGCACCGGGCCACCGGCATATGGCGCTGAGCCACCGGCATATGCCGCTGGGCCACCGGTATATGCCGCTGAGGCACTAGCGGTATACCATATACAGTACCACTTTTCGATCTCGGCGTCACTCCCATTTGGTTTCATTTTTACGCTCTCAAAGAGTTACATCTGGTTAACCAGCTGCCCCCCCCCCCCCCCCACCCCCACCCCCAAGGGTGGCCTGGCAAAGGCAAAATTGTCCCGGTGGGAAAATATGTGCCAATCCGCCCCTGGCCTCATATGTCACACAGTGCAGTCCCGGATGTAACTTATCCCAGTTGCAGGGGAGGGGCAGGCACAGTGGGGGCCACCATGTTTGTTGTTTGACACTGTTGAGTGACAGGGCTGTTGGCCAATCAGCTGCCCTAGTCAGATTTTCAACCAGCACTGACAACAGGCAATATTTTTTATTGAGGTGGTGATTTCAGGGCTGCATGGGGCCAGACAACCCCAAAACCTCACATTGAATACTATAACACAAAATCTATGTTCTAATTTATATATTTTCTTTAGTTTTGTGACCCATTAGATTTATATCTTGTACATACATAATACAGTATTAGGCAAGTAAGCAGCAATGATAACATCAGTTGTTGTTGAAGTTGCAACAGGCACGCATGTATTAAGAATTCTGACTCATAGATTTTTATTTTTGTTGAATGATGAAATGGTGTTTGGTTTAGTGGCGCGACAAGTCTCGTGTTTCAAATCAATTTACATACAAGCACTTTATTTAGTGTTTAATTCGTGTTTTTTTTTGCATGCCATCATGTTTGGTGGAGCAGTCTGGACATTGAGGGGGGAATTGCCCCCTCCCCTCCCCCCATGCCCACGCTTAGATCCGGCCCTGTCGTGTCGTCACAGTTGTCAAGGCTGTGATGTATGAGGACCAGCATGAAGCCGGCACTGACACAGCACACACACACACACACACACACACACACACACACACACACACACACACACACACACACACACACACACACACAACACACACACACACACACACACACACACACACAGGGGAGGATTGGCACATATTTGTCCCAACGGGACAATTTTTCCTTTGCCAGGCCACCCTGGTGGTGGGGGGGGGGGGGGGGGGGGGCAGTTGGTTAACCAGATGTAACTCTTTGAGAGTGTAAAAATGAAACCAAATGGACCCTTGCGGGTCCATTTGGTTTCATTTTTACGCTCTCAAGAGTTATAATATTCATCATGTGAATTAGCCCAACTTAGTCTACACAACTAGAGAATGTAGAAGATTAATGGTCATTTTGATCTGTATTGTTCCAGGCGAGCATCTAGCTACATTCTAGTGCATTTTGGAAGTGCCACTAGTGCATTTTGGATCTTGTCCAGGCCACTAGGTGGCACAGGCCACGGGAAAACTCCCTGTACTCCAGATGGCCAATCCGCCCCTACACACACACACACACACACACACACACACACACACACACACACACACACACACACACACACACACACACACACACACACACACACACACACACAACACACACACACACACACACACAGTAGATTGATGGATAAGCTGTGTGTTAGTCTCAGGATGCAGCCATCATGCCACACAGCAGCTGAAAGGCATTTGGGGTCAGAGGACAGTCTGTCACTCTGGTCCTGGTCCACTGGCTGTCAATTAGACCAGTGGTTCTCAACCTTTTTCATACCAGGGCTCACTATTTATACAGAATTTTAGCCACGGAGGACCACCATTTGATGACATTTTAGCCTCACAGACCCCAAAACTAAAAGATTTCTTCTGTTTTTGTCCACAGTACCAAGCTGGATTTGGGAAACAAAACAGTCAAACATGATGCGCAGTGACGTCACCGCCCCTGTTCCAGAAATGGATTCCCCATTCATTTTTCTCATAGACTTTTCAAAAATAATTTATACAAAGACGATTACGCCACGGACAAAGCCTCGAGTCGTGACGAATCATGATGACACACACAAACTTTTGGGACAATCAAATAATTTCTAAGATGAAAAACGAAACAAAAAGTCTTGTATTATGCCGTGTGTTTGTTGTCATGATTTGCCACGACCCGAATTGGCTTTGGCCGCGGCGCAATCGTGTTTTTATTAAGCATTTTCGAAAAGTCTATGAGGAAAATGAATGAGGAATCCACTAGTGGAACAGGGCTGGTGACGTCACTGCGCATCTCTATACAGATCAAAATGACCATTAATCTTCTACATTCTCTAGTTGTGTAGACTTGGGGCTAATTGACATGATGAATATTTTAACTCTTCAGAGTGTAAACATGAAACCAAATGGACCCGCAAGGGTCCATTTGGCTTCAACTGGTTCAAAACCACTAAATTAAACCCATGTTTGTGGCTCATGGGCACATTTGTATGGGTCCCTTTTATTCTACATGTTACAATTACCGTATTCTCCCGAATATATGGCCACCCCTTTATCCCAACACTCATTTGTGGGAAAAATAAACAACAAAACAAATTGAGAAACAGAGTCAACTCAAGACTAATTGACAAATTAACCTAAAAATGGCATTGCTGTAGAAGTCAGCCAAGTAAATATCAAACCATAGTTGCGCTCATGGTTGTGCTTGAGTCGTAATGCTACATAACTGTTCACTGTGTTCATAAACAGCCTTTCAATCACATGTATTAACTCCATTTTATGTCAAAACAGCGTTTATTCAGCCTCACAGATTTTTAACGATATTTGCTAACAGCATATCGATTATTCTTCACAGTAGGAACTAGGAAGTATACGATATATATCACGGACGGAAGCTCAATCTTGGAAAAAACGCTGCCGTTATCAAACCACAATTTATCAAGCTAATATGAGTTTGCTGTTCTAAGCGTCTAAATCTGGCGTATTTACATTGCACTTTATTTTGTAATGTTCATTGTCCTGGCTAATGTTCATTGTCCTGGCTAAATAAACCAATAGTAAAGTAAAGCATCACGTTGCATGTTAGCTATTGAAATATAATATCCGATATACAAGCTCATATCGCGCCACCGATTGCCACGTTATGAGCTTGTAGATCTGCTATTTTTAAAAAGAAATGTAGGAAATCTGGCACAAATCTTCGAATATTCTGTCCCACCAAATGTTTATATCTCAAACAGAGTAAATGAAAAAACTGAGTAAATGGAAGCGAGACGGGACTCGAGGCGAGCCACTGGCTTGATCACTATAACCTCTACTAATCTCGCCCAGATATAGTAATCCAACAGTGTTCTACCTGCCCCCCCCCCCCCCAGAGGCTGTGGAAGCAGATCAATAATTCATGTTATGCCTCTTTCCCTCGGCAGCACAAATCAGCTTTCCAATACGATGACGTCGGCAAACGCCTTCATCAATAACCAGGGGCGGATTGGCACATATTTTCCCACCAATTTTGCCTTTGCCAGGCCACCCTGGGGTGGGGGCAGCTGGTTAACCAGATGTAACTCTTTGAGAGCGTAAAAACGAAACCAAATGGACCCTTGCGGGTCCATTTGGTTTCATTTTTACACCCTCAAGAGTTAAAATATTCATCATGTGAATTAGCCCAACTTAGTCTACACAACTAGAGAATGTAGAAGATTAATGGTCATTTTGATCTGTATGTTCCAGGCGAGCATCTAGCACATTCTAGTGCATTTTGGAAGTGCCACTAGTGCATTTTGGATCTTGTCCAGGCCACTAGGTGGCGCAGGCCACCGGGAAAACTCCCTGTACTCCAGATGGCCAATCCGCCCCTGTCAATACCACTGGCACTCTGTAACGGACACTACTAGGGTTCTGCCCTGTAAGCTGGACAGGAGGGTGTGTGTGTGTGTGCGTGTGTGTGTGTGTGTGCGCGCGTGCGCATGCGCGTGTGCGTGCGTGCGTGTGCGCGTGCTATAGATATGATATCCAGTTATCGACTCGGCGTGTGTGCGTGCGATGTACGCGTGTGTGTTCTCTCAAAGCTGAAGTTGACCTTTTAGAACAGGGGTTTTCAACCTTTTTCATCCCATGAGGGCCCACCATTTAATCAGCCACGGACCACCATTTGAGGTCATTTTAGCCCCACAGACCACCCCCCCCCCCCCCCGAACCAAAGATTTCCCTTGCTTCTGTCCATGCACTACTGGCCCTCCAGGTTGGGGGTTGGGCACAGGGCTAACAACCCAGTACCGTAAAAAACATATTGTTACGGAAACAGCAACAGAGGAAATCCCTCCAGTTCACATAGACGGAATAAATCTACCCACAACTGAGCATTTCACATACTTGGGCAGTGTTGTCAGCCACGATGGAGGAGCCGATAGTGACATCACTAGCAGGCTCAGCAAGGCCAGAAACACCTACAGAGGCTTAATAACGTTTGGAAGTCGGCCCAGTACAGTACCAACACCAAACTAAGACTGTATGAGAGCTGTGTCCTGTCTACCTTTACCAGGGGGCAAAGGGGGGTGACCTGCATTTGCCATAACATAAAAGGTTGTCCACCAGAAATATTATCTATGACCCTGTAGGATCACAACCTATATGGACAACCCGGTCAATTTTTGCTGGAAACCCAATATGGCCGCCGCAATATTAGCCCCTATTAGATATAATGGGGGGTGAATAGGGCAAAATTTTAAACTGAAAGATATTTCCACGAAACTTAACAGGTTGATCAATTATATAAATACAAACATTTTTTGTATTGGAACTTTTCATGAAATCCAATATGGCCGCCACAATATATTAACACACAGAAATAAGGTTTTGGCTCTAACCTCTGAACCAAATGAGCTAAAAACACAAACGTGGTGTCTATTGAAGAGTTTCTGACCATGAAAGACTCACAGGAACAGCTATTTTTATCATTGGGCATAGTGTACCCTTATTGTGCATATTTACAAGATGGTTAGCTACAGGAAATAGTGATTTCACTCATTTCTAAAATGATTGTTGACTGTTTTGGCAGCACATGCAAATGGTTTTGGGGTTCTCCAGATGTTTCTTAAAGGAGAGTGTCCTGTCCAGTGTAACTCCAAGATATGTGGGTTGGGTACTGTTGGACAGTTTGTGACCATCCCCTGTGACACTCACGGGGGATCACGGTTCCTCGGGTGAAAGCTGCATAGTTGGGTTTTTGACAGGTTGGGTTTCAGGTGGTTGTTATTGTAGTAGCTTGACATTTCTTGGAGGGCACTTTCAAGGGTGGATTCGATCTTCTGGAAGTCTGCTTGTTGCGTGGTAATGCAGAGGTTATTGGCATAGATGAAGCATTCTGGGGGTAGTGGCTGGTCTAAATATTGAAAAGGAGGGGGCGAGCACACTTCCTTGTGGGAGGACGTTCTTTTGGGCTTTCCATTTACTCCTCTGGTCATTTAGGTGGGCGTAGAAGCATCTGTTGTTGACAAGGCTTTTGATGACCTGGCACAGGTTCAGGTCACCAGTCATGTTCAGTGGTTTCCTGACCATTGTGTGGTGATCATGTCATAGGCAGCAGTGAGATGAATGAATGCTGCCCTAGTTATTTGCTTTTCTTCAAACCCATCCTCAATGTGTTGGTTGAGGTTGAGTAACTGTCCAGCACAGGAGGTGTCAGGGCAGAAACCAGCTTGGTCATTAGTCAGCATGGTGTCTATGATGGGATGAGACGTTGGAGCAGCAGCCTCTCATAGAGCTTGTAGGTGATGCAGAGGAGGGAAATGGATCAGTAGCTCTTTGGGGTCTTTGCCAGGTTTGGGGATTGCAACAACATTGGCCTTTCTCCAGACAGAAGGGATGGTTTTCTGCGCTATGCATGTGTTCAGCATCTCCAGGAGCCAGGACTTTGCGTTAGGTCCGAGGTGCTGTAACATTTTCACCAGTATGTTATCAATCCCTGCTGTTTTCCGGGTTTCAGCTTTCTGATTGCAGTTTTGAGTTCTTCTAGTTTGAAGGGTTTGGTGAGAGGACTGGCTAGTTGTGGTTAGTCTGATACCACTGTACAATGGTGTTCTCCTGTGGGTTGGCAGCGGTGTTGGTTATGACCGTTGGCCATCAGCTGCGTTGCAACAGTTTGCTGTGCCTTTGTGATTATGGGTGGTGTAGTGTGATCTGCTCCGAGACGACGGATTGTGGCCCATGCCTTCATGCTGCTGTTTGTCATGTTGGTGTTCTCTATCAACTCCTTCCAGGCTTTCCTTCATTCTTCCCAACTTCACTGATCAGGGTCTCTCCAAGTTCCATGGTGGTGGGGAAGAAAGGGTCCTTGTACTCTTCATAGTAGCAGGCTGCTGGATATTTCTGATAAGCCAGGGATATACTGTGTCTGACATCATCTGGGTATGTAATGAGTCTGTGAAGTTGGAGTAGTTATTGGGAAGTAGTGGTGTGCTAGATATGGACTGCTTTCCGTAGGTTGAATCTCCTACGGAATGGGACAGTGGTTGCTTGGAGAGAAGATCTAACAGTGATGGCAATCGGCCGGTGCTGGGTGTGGGGCATATGGTCCAGAACTCAGTTCTGGATGTGAGATGAGGTGTTTCTTACAGGCAAGGTCTGGGTTGTATCCTCGCTTGTTATGGATTAGAGTCAGATGTTTGGAAACAAGCCAGGTTTCGACTTCATGATGTACTATGAGCATTGAAGTCGCTAATGCTGATGTGGTACTCTTCTTGCATCTTTCTGGTAGTTTTGTGTGTAGAAAAGGGGCTGCAGGTGGTTTGTAGACTGATGTGACAGACATCTGGATTTGGATGGGTGACCATGATGGTTTCCATGTGCCCTTCTGTGATGTGGGTACAGACCTCCTCAATCTTGAGGTTTGGCCTGCTGAAAACAGCTGATCCATACTGTCTGTGTCGGATCTCAGCGACCAGTTTCATTCCAGCGATGGTGGGTCCAGCGATTTTGTGCATGGCCGATGTAGGTTTCCTGCATACAGAAACAATGGCAATCGTTGCTAGTATCTCTGCCTTGCTTCTGGAGAAACCTTCAATGTTGATTGAGACGACTGACAGTGCAGGTCCTGAGAGGGGCAAGCATCTGTGGCACTGATGAGATGCGGCAGGCATCTTTCATCTGTTGATTGCGCATTATAGTTATACAGAGTTGTAGTTATACCGATATTGTCCTTCTGGCAGTATTAGATTATGTCCTCTTGGATGTACAGTATATCTTATTCAAACCAACGTTTCCAGGCTGCACCACAGGGAGGTTTCTGTATTTGCAGCCTGGAATGTTACTTGAGGTACTTCTTATTTGGTGTTTATTGATTAGAGAGATCACTAATAAGCACAGAAACAAGTTTGACACGGATAATGTCAATCCAATCAGCTGTGCATGCCCAATTAAAGGAGAATTCCTCCCATTTTCAACATTTTACATGTCATTAATATACTTATAGATGTTGTGTAGAGATAAGAAAAAGTTACCATAATGTTTTCCTAGAATTGGAGTTCTGAGAAAAAACATTAACATGGTGAGTTTTGACATGGTGAAGTATGATGATAATCATTTTTATACCTCCAATGTTATAGAATTGGGTGGAATTAAAGAGGAAGAGGTCAATTTAAGAGGTCTGGATGAGCTCCCCCATCATGGATGAATATTGATATAAACAGTAGAACTAGGCTAATCAACCTGCAGCTGGAGGGATGTGTGACATGTGTCTTTCTATAAGGAAACGCACATCAGCACACAGGAAAAATTAGGGCTAAAATGATTATATGGTACACTTAAATGTTAAATATGGGCTATATATAGTCTCTTGTGGTCAGAGACTCTAAAATAGACAGAAAATAGATAGAAAATTGTGTTTCTAGCTCATTTTGTTCAGAAATTAGAGTCAAACCTTTTCTAGGTGCTAATATTTAAGTCGGCCATATTGTGGCGGCCATATTGGATTTCATGGAAAGTTCCAATACAAAAATGTTTGTATTTACATAATTGATAAACTGTGAAGTTTTGTGGAATTATCTCTCAGTTTAAAATTTTGCCCTATTCACCCCCCATTATAACTAATAGGGGCTAATATTGCGGCGGCCATATTGGGTTTCCAGCAAAAAATTGACCGGGTTGTCCATATAGGTTGTGATCCTACAGGGTCATAGATAATATTTCTGGTGGACAACCTTTTATGTTATGGCAAATGCAGGTTTCCTAAAAAAGGGGTAGTTTGCCCCCTGGGTACTTGTTATATGGCTCAGAATGTTGGAGAAACAACAGAACATGACCTCCACAAACTGGCAACCTTCCACACAAAAGCTTAAGAAAAATCCAGCGAATATTTGGCCCAAAACCATATCCAACCAACACCTCCTCCACCTGTGCAAGCAAGAAAACATGGACACCATCCTAATGAGAGGCGGTGGGAAATGGATTGGTCATGTAATACGCAGAGAACAGGACAACATCACACAACTGCACTTCACTGGACACCAGAGGGCAAACGCAAAAGAGGCCGACTGAAGAATACATGGCGGAGGGACCGTGGAGGGAGAGCTGAGACCCTGCATCACACCTGGGGATCCATAAAGACGCTGGCCCAGGACCGACTGAAGTGGAGATCCTTTGTTGCTGCCCTACATGCCAGCCGGATAAAGGGCAGTAAGTAAGTAAGTAAGTGTCCATGCACATTAATCTTCTAGTTGTGTAGATTTAGGACTAATTCATATGATGGATATTTTAAAATGAAACCAAATGGACCCGCCAGGGTCCATTTGGTTTCAATTTTACGTTCTCAAGAGTTACATCTGGTTAAACCAACTTAGCTGGGGACCACTGGAACCCTCTCAAGGACCACTGGTGGTCCTCGGAACACGGTTGTAGACCCTGCTTTAGAAGATGTGTCTGACAGACGACTCTAGGCAGTTCTTTCTTTCTTTCTTTCTTTCTTTCTTTCTTTCTTTCTTTCTTTCTTTCTTTCTTTCTTTCTTTCTTTCTTTCTTTTTCTTTCTTTCTTTCTACAAAATAAAGCAGCAAGTGATTTGTAGTGTACATACAGTAACTGTGCGCAGGATGCAGCGTGGACTGGATCTACAATCTACTGCACATCTCTGTTGTTACAGTACCTGTCGATAGCTTGTAAATCTGTTCTATTTTTGCATGCAACAACAAGCTCATTTTTAAAAAGTAACTTGGCGTTACTTGCAAAGTAATGCGTTACTTATTACCCATTTTTGCAGAGTAATCTCGTTACTTTACTTTTTGGAGCGAAAGTAATAACATTACAGTAATATGTAATCTAAAATTAGTTACTGCCCAACACTGGTCAACACATTGTTGACATTATGAGGAGACGATATAATGGAATGTGAACAACACCCCACACCCCATTCCATAAAGCCTCTCTTTTCCCACACAACATAACAACCGGACCACTTTCTTGGAAATGAATCCAATAAAGAAAGCCTTCTAGCCCGGAATTCTAATCAACTCTAGTCATTTTGCCGGCTGCATGGGTGACCCCCCTTCCCGAACCCCTCTGTGGTTCCCACCGACCCACACCCCATTTGCAAAATTTGCAAATGTTTGCTATGACTGTGGTTCCGTAGAGGGTGGATTCACAGGTGGTCGGGGGGGACACCAGTGGTCCTTAAAGCAGTGGTTTTCAACAGGTGGTCCGGGGACCACCAGTGGTCCCTGAGAGGGTTCCAGGTGGTCCCCAGCTAAATGATGGAAAGTTGGTTAACCAGATGTAACTCTTGAGAATGTAAAAATGAAAACAAATGGACCCTTGCGGGTCCATTTGAGTTAAAATATTCATCATCTGAATTAGCACCACTTGATTAAGAAGTTTACACTGTTTTGTTGGCAAAATACAGCCTGGAATTGTGGAAAAAAAAACAAAAGAATTATTTAGTTTTAGGTCTCTGGGGCTAAAATGTCATCCAATGGTGGTCCGTGGCTCAAATGCTGAATAAATGGTGGTCCCTGGAGTCAAAAAGGTTGAAAACCCTGCCTTAAAGGATTCCAAGTGGAATGCTGGAAAGTTACTAAACCAGATGTAACTCTTTGAGAGCGTAAACATGTTTACACTCTCAAGAAATAAAATATTCATCATGTGAATTAACCCAAGTCTACACAACTAATGTACTAATGAGAATGTTGAAGATTAATGGTTGTTTATGATCTGTTTGTTTGACTGTTTTGTTTTCTCCAAAATCCAGCCTGGAATTGTGGACAAAAACAACAGACATCTTTTGTTTTGGGGGACTGTGGCGCTAAAATGTCCTCAAATGGTGGTCCTCCGTGGCTCAAATGCTGAATACATAGTGGGCCCTGCTATGAGAAAGGTTGAAAAACACTGCTGTGTAGATAGTTGGATCCATGGTATGCGATAATCTCTCAATGGCTGGTCTGTTGGGCTTGATCTGTCGCTTTTAACTGCAGACAGATGTTGTCCTTCCCTGCACACAACACACACACACACACACACACACACACACACACACACACACACACACACACACACACACACACACACACACACACACACAACACACACACACACACACAACACACACACACACACATTCCCAGAATCCTTCTTTTGGGGGGGAGAGGTCTGGGACAGTGTCCCAGTAGTGCTAGTCATGATCACATGGTTCCTCCACCACCAGCACTGTCCCTGTGTCTGAGTCCAGCACTCCACACCAAACTAACCCAGAAGTATGGAGACCTAACTTTGGGAATTCCTCTCGCCACCTTTAATAATATCAATGAGTATCTTATATTGTTTTAATCGCTGATTAGTTGCCTTTACGACAAGGTATGGCTTGTAAAGATTGGCATCAGGGGTGGATGTGACATTTCCCAATTGGGTGGCAGGAGAAAATGGTATGGGTGCGGCTTCATCGCCCGTGTCGCTTCGCGCCACGGGCGATGAAGCCGCACCCATACCATTTTCGGTTACAGGACTTTTATTAGTCAAGTAAGGCATCAATAATAACATCAGTTGTTGTTGAAGTTGCAACAGACACGCAGCATGCATAAAGCTAAAGGTCTGACTCAGAGAGTTTTCTGTTTTCAATGATGAAATGCTGTTGGTGACACAGCTGTAGTTAGTTAGTAGCAGTAGTAGTGTTTCACATCATTTTAAATATAAGCGCTTTAATGTGAAAAATCTCCTGGGTTGTCTTGCATGTCAAGACAACCCCCCCCCCATGCCCATGCCTAGATCCGCCCTGGTGTCCAAATGAAGGGTCCGGTCTGGTGTCTGCCCCATGGGGTGGCGTTTTGCCCCCAAACTGGGAACGGACAGAAGTAGGTCAAAGTTTAATGGAGCGTCCTGTCTGAAGAGGGGATTGGAGATTGGGTGTGTGTGTGTGTGTGTGTGTGTGTGTGTGTGTGTGTGTGTGTGTGGTGTGTGTGTGTGTTGTGCGTGTGCGTGCACGTGTGTGCGACATTGCTTGCCCTGAATATGTTTCCCTCCACTCCAATCTGTTTTCTTAAAGGGGAATTCCTCCCATTTTCAACATTTTACTATGTCATTAACATACCTGTTGTGTGGTCATGATAAAACAATCCCGCCCCATTCAGTGTTTCCTAGAAATGGAAATCTGAGAGAAAAAAAAACAATAACATGGTCAAACACAACTCGATGACATCTAGTTTTACCATTTGTTTCACCATGTTTTTCACCATGTTAATGTTTTTTTTTTCATTCAGGACCTATGAACAGTTAACGAAGTTAAAGAAAAGTTAACGAGCAGCAAGAAAACCTGCAGCTAGTAACAAACATTTTGCCTGTAGAAATGGTGTTGGTGTTTTACAGTTATAACAAGACTGAACTGATTACACAGAATGACACTGCCCTTACACTGAATGACATTATTGTACATTTTGCATCTTTTATGGGCATATTTTTTCACGTTTGTGCGCTCTCAGAAAAAATACGCTTCACGTTTGTGCACTCAGAAAAAATCATGAAAATGGGTGCAATACCCCTTTAAACTACACCTCATATTTGCTTTAGAAAAGTTGTTAAACATACAGTAGAACCTGTTCTGCTTGAAAGGCAGGCTTAAGATCACCATGCGATTATTAAAACATATTTCAGAAGGAACTCTGTGTTTATCTACACATTCTTGAAGGAAGGAACTATTTTCCTTAATCAAATTCCCATGACTGTGAAAACATAAATTTATTTAGTTTTTTTTTTGCTGTTTGTTTCCCCAGCAGGGAAACCCCTTATTTTAACAACTTAGCCTTACTGTATATATTTGTGTTACATCAAATCACATCACAAATAATAGCAAAAGTGTTTTTAAGCGGTTTTTCAGGGGTGGGGCTAGCCCTGTACAACGCCTGCCGGTCCAAAATCTATGGTATGCACATAACATCATTTTCGAATTTATGCAGGAACGCCTACTGCATTAAGTGGGAAAATAAATTAACTTTGTGTCCTTGACAGTCACACATCCAAACCACAGAGTTCTGATCTGATTCCACTAAACAACATTAAACAATGTCAAACTCACTTTGCCTCTTGATTTGCCACATCTGTCACTTGCTATTATGTCATGTGGCATCCCAATAATTAGGGCAAGTTATTAACATATGGGAACTAAAATCGTTAACAAGAAATGTCTTCCCCAATGTGTTTCTTATAGTGTTGAATAACATGACATAAACGTCCCATTTTATATAGTTCTAATGCGTTTGTATTCAGCAAGAAATGTAGGGCTATCTGAAAGAAATTCACACAATTCCAAATCTGAAAGCTTTATTTGCATTTGATTTTTTGCAAACAACAGTCTCGGTTTTAACAGTTAATACATCTTTACAATCTTCATTACAATGTGAAAAGGGTGCAGCTATATTTGTTCGTTTCAGAGGTTTCATATATATTTCCACTTTGCGTTTCTGATTGCATACTTTTTTATTCAAAACAGGCAAATCCTACAAACTTTGAAAGCCAATTATGGACAATTAGGATGCAATATGAAATATGGGAAAGCAAACAAAAGGCATTAGCCCTGAGGAACACTGCTCAACCATCTGGGGTTTTAAGTGGTTAAAATCAATAATAGTATTGGTATTTTGGAAATTAAGTACAGCTAAGTAGGCTTTGGGAACCAACGGTTGGCTGAGCCATGTGTCCCATAGCATAGCAGCTTATCTTCTATTTCTGCAGTGGGAGGTAGTATGTACTGTATACCCCCTTGACATATATGCCACGGTAGAGTGTACACCTTCTGGACACCTCACCTTTTATTCCTTTTTTTGTTCCTCGCCTTTTATAATAGTCTCCATCCAACAAGGGTTGTTTGTTGAGTGTTGATCATTGGTCATGGTATGTATTTAATTGAAAAATTACCATTTAATTATTTTGCCATGGACATACAAAATGTGTAATTATTTCCCTAACTACACATAAAACCATTATTTCCAACAACACCATCCCTTAAAACTAGTCCCAAATAAAAATGGGACAATTTAATTCCTCTCTTCCAACAACCACATTACCCAAAATACCTTTTCAACACCCCCCTTCCACCAACACAAAGTGAACAACTTTATGTTCTCCCACTACTCACCTGTTAACAACAATACTTACATTCCAAAACAACAAATACAAAATATAATGTATCATTCCAACCCTTTTTACAAAAATTTTAAAACCAACACTTTCTCCACCGGGCGATTACCCATCATCTTGTACTATTTACACTAAGGTAATCATGTCACTTACCCCAAAAAAATAAACAAATTTGCTCATTTGTTTGCTTCCTTTTGTTTGCAGTATTTTTAACATTTCTTATTGCCCCAGGTTCCAACACAAGTACAAGAGAATGTAGTAGTTAACAGGTATTTTGTCCCAGATGCAACTTTAGCTAAAATTTGCACCGCATGGCCCTCCCTCCCCTCTATTTGTTGTTTTTGTTGTCATTTAAAGCCCAGGAATAAACAATGTAGTGGAAGTGAATGATATTATTTTGTGTTGTATCGCCACGTTTTCAAATCCGGCCATAATTGTGAATAGTAGATAAGCAGGAAAGGTGGTACATATTCTGAGAAATCAGTAATTGGACAAAGCCTTTGCCAGGTTTGTCCATGTATGAACAGTTTGACCTTTTGGTGTTGATGATACGTGTGCAGAGAACATACAGTTAACAACACCAGGCAGTCGTCCCTTTTCTGAAGTGACTCTTATTTGTTAGCACTGAGTTGACTTTCAGTCGTGCGCGCCACGGCTCTGCATCACAGGCGTCCATCACTGTGCTCAGTAGTGCGCGAGTCGTTTTCTCATTGACTTATTGCAGATGTAAATGAGACCGCGGGGCTGCAGCCGTGTCGTCGCACGGCCGATAAATCACTCACACTTTCACTTGATCAGCGGATTGTTTCTGATGTGTGCGCGTGTGTGTTGTGATATGTTCAATTAATCCTTGTTATGAGAACATTTGGCTCGAGATATGTTTTGTTGTTGGTTATGCTTATTAACCCTAGTGTATGAAGCGTTTCGGTGTTTTAGCTGTGGAAAAATAGCAATCTACAGCTAATCGGCGCCACCGAGTGCACGATATGAGCTTGTAGTTCTGTCCTATTTTTGAAAATTGTGAAAATGTGGTGCAAATCTTAGAATATATTATTCAGAAAACAACCATTTTTAAACTCAAATCGTTGCTCCGGGAGATTCCTAACACTGTTTTTAGGTGGGTGGTCTAGCCATATATGGATATTTGGTGGTCCTGCAGAAATATGTTGAGCATCATGACACAGGAAAATTTATTATTTTTCCAGAAAACTAGGATTCGCATCAGAACTAGACTTAGCGTCAGAAACTAGAATCTAGCATGAGAACTAGAATTGATGTTTGAGGGGGGCTGCAGCAACCTAGAATCTAGTGTCGGAAACTAGAATCTAGCGTCAGAAACTAGGCCTTTAGTGTGAAACTAGAATTGAGTGTTAGAAACTTGAATCTAGCATCAGAAACTAGATTGGAATGTTAGAAATGTAGAATCTAGTGTCAGAAACTAGTCCAATCAGAAACTAGAATCTAATGAGAACTAGATCTGGTGTCGAAACTAGAATTAGTTAAAGGAACTACAGGTAGAATCTAGTGTCATGCTTAATGGTTTAATTTGCCACTGAGGAGGGTGGGAGGGATTGGCTGTTCATAAAACTTATTTGAGTTGAGTGAACTCTACACTCTTACGAGTGACTGGTGTCTGTCTCCAGACTGATGATGATGACATCGTCAGAAATGAGGAGCATTTTTTCTTCTCATCATTTGTGACCGAGTTTGACGGAGGGGCTGCCACTGGGTGGGTTTTTGTAATGTTTTTTCCTTTTCTCTCCCTTTTTTTCCTTTTTCATGTCACGTGAAAGCAGGGAATCATAGGTTGGCACATTGAACTATTCCAAAAGTTTTTAAAAATAGTTAAAAAAGGGATTTGGGATAAGGGGTTTAGCATGTAACGAAAATGGAGCGCATAGAGCTTATAAAGTAATGTCTTGCAGAGAAACAGTGAGTTGAAAAAACAAAACAAAAGGTGAAACGTTCACTTCTGTGGATTCTTAACATTACACCTCTAGAGGTGAGCAGTCCCAGCCCTCTTGTGACACCATCCTTGTTCCAGAAATGGATTCCCCATTCATTTTCCTCATAGATTTTTCAAAAAATGATCTATATATAAAGACAATTACGTCGTGGAAAAAGCCAACTCGGGTCTGAACAAGTCATGGCAAAAAACACAATGTTATCTTACAATATCTAATTAGCAAGAAGAAAAAAAGTGTACAACACTTTGTTTTGTTTTTCTCCTTAGAAACTATTTGTCAAAAACATTGTGTGTTGTCATGATTTGCTCAGCTCCATATAGCTACATGTTTAAGCATTTTTATTTCCTATTCACATGTCAATTTCAGCTCTTATTTATTTCAGATACGCTATATGTCTGCTTCACTAAAACTCCTACTATCAATTATTGCAGCTGGACATCAATTAATGCATCAATTAATTAAAATAAAATGAGTTCATCGTGTGTTAGAGTTTTAAAATACATTTGACCAAATAGCCTGTATTTTCACATTTCATCGTTTCCAGTACTCATTCAGAGATGCACGTAAATGCATTTAAAGTTGTTGTTAATAAAACAAAGCCTAAAACGACTTTTGGAGTGATGAGCAGACAACAGAATGGTCAATCACTCCAAAAGTCGTGGTAAATCTGTTAACGAGTTTATACAACTTAAGTTCCAACCATGTGAACTATCCCTTTAAGATGTTTGGGAACCCCCTACTGTGTAAAGTCCAGAGTTGGGGGTAACGAGTAACGAGTAATATTACTACTTTTTCAGGTAACGAGTAGTGTAACGACACTACCTCCTAGAAAACAGTAATAATATTACAGTTACTTCTACTAATATTACTTTGTTACTTTTGTCATGCTGCTGCGTTCAACAGTATTGCGTTGGTGAAGGGAGATGAGCTAATGCGACTTTAGTTTGATCGGGGAAAAAAGAGCAGCGGTATTATTATTAGGCAGACGTACAAAGACATCTGGTGTCAAAGCTGCGACATTGAGGCGTCAGAAACTTAGCGCTCGAAAGCTGTTTGTGCAGCATGTTGTCCCTATTTACTGTCCCGATCCTCAATAGAAGTCTATGTAGAAGAGCCGCCCTTGGACTGGCCACTTAAAGAGAACGGAGTTGGCGCTATACTGCTCTGCTCTGCTCTTACCTTTGGGAAACTCCGCTGAGATTCTGTTGAGATTCCAATCGAAAAAATCTCAGTCCATTCTCACCCGATTGCAATAATTCCAACTGTGGTCAAAGTATATCCAAGGGTATTTTCATTTGCTTATAAGTTATGCGTTTATAATATGTGTTTTATCACACACATACTGGGAGAAATGCCACATTGTTTAAAGCGGCACACCCATGCTGGTTTATCTGGGGATTTTCCATACACAGCTGTTTTGAACTAATTCCGTGATGCCAGTCTGTTTGACCAGTATCATAAATTAAGCCACTGGAGAGCGATCTATAAGCCCTCATATACAGGAACTGTGACCAAATAACAATCCTACTGACTGAAATAACAGCCTACTGCAACTACAGTGTATGTAATCTGTAGGCTATATGTTAATCATGTGGCATATAAAATATTAATATATTTTAGTATTTTTTTCCAGGGTGGGATGTCTGTATTCATTCATCTAAATACATTTATCTAAATACATCCATCCATCTTCACCTGCTTATCCGTAGTCGGGTGGTGGGGGCAACAGTCACCCAATTGATGTTTGGCTGATTGGTGACTCTTGTTATTATTCTTCATTCAAAACAATTAGATTCAGCTCTAAAAGAAGCTGACAGATTGTGTAGTGTAGCTAATTCCCTTTTTTCAGGGATCTGGGTGCAAAAGTAATATAAAAAAAGTAACATGCAATATACTACATATTACTTTTGCATCCAAGTAGTGTATTTTCTAAAGGGGTAATAAGTAATAAGTAGTGTATTACTTTCCTAAGTAATATTCCCAACACTGGTGAAGTCTCAGCTGATACAGAGCAGCAGTGATCTCAGAGAGCTGACGTAGGCCGAGGATGGAGAACTGTTGTTATTCCAGTCTTTCTTCTGCTGCTGTTGTGCCCTCCGTGTTCTTCTTCTCTCCTTCTTCCTCTTCCTCGTCTTCGTCTTCGTCGTCTTCGTCGTCTTTGTTGTTCTTTTCCTTGTTTTCGTCTTCTTCTTCTTCGTCTTCTTCGTCTTCTTCGTTTCTTCTTCTTCTTCGTCTTCTTCTTCTTCTTCTTCTTCGTCTTCTTCTTCTTCGTCTTCTTCTTCTTCTTCTTCTTCGTCTTCTTCTTCTTCTTCTTCGTCTTCTTCGTCTTCTTCGTCTTCGTCTTCTTCTTCTTCGTCTTCTTCTTCTTCTTCTTCTTCTTCTTCTTCTTCTTCGTCTTCTTTCGTCTTCTTCTTCTTCTCTTCTTCTTCGTCTTCTTCTTCTTCTTCGTCTTCTTCGTCTTGTCTTCTTCTTCTTCGTCTTCTTCGTCTTCTTTTTCTTCTTCTTCTTCGTCTTCTTCTTCTTCTTGTTTCTTCGTCTTCTTCGTCTTCGTCTTCTTCTTCTTCGTCTTCTTCGTTTCTTTTTTTTTCTTCTTCGTTTTCTTCGTCTTCTTCTTCCTTCTATTCTTCTTCTTCCTCTTCTTTTTTTCTTCTTCTTCTTCGTCTTTTTTCTTCCTCTTCTTCTTCTTCCTCTTCTTTTTCTTCTTCTTCTTCTTCTTCTTCTTCTTCTTCTTCTTCTTCTTCTTCTTCTTCTTCTTCTTCTTCTTCTTCTTCTTCTTCTTCTAGTTATTCTTCGTTTTCTTCTCCTCGCGTTACATAAAAAATGGAGCTTTAAAGGAGATGTTTATTATTAACGTTAGGATTTAAGATGAAGAGGCATCCAGCAGAGCCGCAGCAGCCATCCAGCGCAGCACTTTAAACCCAGAGCCTTACATAACAGACTCATCTGTGTTGTGTCTCCAGTGTGAGCTGCTGTTGTTTCTGCCGACCGACCGACCGACCGCACGGCTAGCTCTGATCTGGAAAGATGGGGAGGGGGTGAGAGGGCTGGGGGGGCAGCAGCGTAAAATAAATCGTACATCATAAATAGCCGCCCTGTTTACATCCCACTGGGACAGGGCCCACCGAAGGACATGGGGGGGGGGGGGATCAAATAGATGGGGAGACGGCGAGGAGAGCACGGGGGAGGGGGAGGAGGAGGAGGAGGAGGGGATGCGGTGGTCTCCCCCTCTTTGATTTACTATGCACTGCTTAAACGGGATTAGCCTCGCTTACATAACTCCCTTGCCCCTCTCTCTCTCTCTCTCTCTC
>CM076974.1:48419749-48437249 GCA_039105355.1 Benthosema pterotum
CGTGTAGCTGGCTGGGCACCCCCTGGAACAAACTACATCGAGGACCCCTGGGGGTCCACAAAACCCATTTCGGGAGCCACTGCCCTATAACCTCACGTCTGTGTTAACCGAGTGACCACGTGTAAGTCAGTTTCACAATGTTTTTCGCCTCAGCAGCAGCGATTTAATTTCCATGCCCATTTTCAACATTTTCCTGAGCGCGTACAAATGTGAACCAAATGGACCCAAGCGGGTCCATTTGGTTCCATTTGTACGTGCTCAGGAAAAAAAAGGTCCTAAAAGATCAAAATCATTGACATGGTGAAACACAAATCGATGATGTCACCAAGTTGTGTTTCACACCGTGTGAATGATTGTTTGTCCATTTCTAGAAAACGCAGAATGCTTTTTATCATGTGCAGAACAACATCTCTAAGGTGCATTAATGACATGGTAAAATGTTGAAAATGGGTGGAATTACCCTGTTAATGGCAGAGTTTGAATCCACGCAGACATTGCTCTGGGCTCTAGGCTCTCGTGGAGCAGTGATAGGGCCTCATCAGGCCTCACGCGGGCCGGGCCAAGCAGGGCCAAGCCAGGCCAGGTCAGGGTAGGCCAGGCTGTATGGATGTTATCAAATCCTTAGCTCTGTTAACAGAGACCCGTCCCACAGAGACCCGCTGGAACCTGAACCCCGTCTCTCTCCTTTGACAGAATAATACATGAGACACGGAAAGAGAAGAGAGAGAGAGACCTTATAATAGTCTCTCTGTCAGCGAGAAGATGGAGGTGATGACTCCTCTCTTTAGAGACAGAGAGAGAGAGAGAGAGAGAGAGGAGAGAGAGAGAGAGAGAGAGAGAGAGAGAGAGAAGAGAGAGAGAGAGAGATACAGTTAGATAATTGCCCATAGAAAGATAGAGAGGGAGTGTTAGATAATAGAGAGAGAAAGAGAGTGCTGAAGTCGTCTACATTCAGTATGAGACGAGCAGTGTTGGTCAATATTACTTAAGAAAGTAACTTCTATACTTTATTCGTTACCCATTAGACAGTAATATCATTACTTTACTTATTACTGCATCAAAGAGTAATATATTACATATTACGTTATTATTTTCCCAAGTTCTCAACTCCCACCTTTGAAAAAATAGAGATGTACAACATAATCTGTTTAGCGAGCTCTTTTTAGAACTGAATCCAATTTATTGGAATAATAATAGTCTCCAATCCCACAAACTGCACCTGGAAAAAAAAAAACCCAACAAAATCCGACATCGTAAATGTCTTTCTTTGATAAAAAAATAAATAAATAAATACAAAAAATAAATAAAAGGAGCAGAGAGAAGCAATGGGAACATTTTAACCTTGAATCACAAAACAGACCTGTAAATCTGTTCTATTTTTGCATGCACCAACAAGCTCATTTTTAACAAGTAACTTGGCGTTACTTGCAAAGTAATGTATTACTTATTACCCATTTTTGCAGAGTAATGTCGTTACTTTACTTTTTGGTGCAAAAGTAATAATATTACAGTAATATGTAACCAAAATTAGTTACTGCCCAACACTGGAGACGAGACACGTATTTTTTTTTTTTTTTTTTAGAAGTTCAAGGTTCAAGGTTTTTTATTTGTCACTCCAGTGTATGTCAGAACTTATACAGGGATGAAATAGCGTTTCCATTTTCCACAGTGCAATAAGAACATTAGTGCAGCAGACCAGTAAAGTGCTAACTGTACACCTAACTTGAGGTGAAGGTGCTAAGCTAACCAGTGTGATAAAGAGCAGTGGTTTTCAACCTTTTTCATCCCAGGGACCACCATGTATTCAGCATTTTGAGCCACGGAGCACCATTTGAGGACATTTAGAACCACAGACCCCCCCCCCAACCTAAATATTTCCTTTGCTTCTGTCCATGACCATAAATCTTCTAGTTGTGTAGATTAGGACTAATTCACATGATGAATATTTTAACTCTTGAGAGTGTAAAAATGAAACCAAATGGACCCTTGCGGGTATAGGCACCTTGCGGGTGCCTACCCTACCGTGTACTTAATCCTCAGCAAAATGGTGCCATTTAAACTCCGATATTCAGTTACTGTTGGAAACGAGGCTCAGGTGTATAGGGTGACCCTTGGGTGTATAATTTCACTCTGTTTTGTAAACACATTTATAGTTAGATTTTACTTGGTTTACAATGGTTCTCAGAGTGTGGTCCAGGGACCCCCAGGGGTCGTATAGGAGAAAGCAAGGGGGGTCCCCAGCAAGTTAGTAGGTGTGAATGAAGTGTCTGGTTATTATTGTGATGTTAACACATTTGGCTGTATGTGTTAAACCACTGTGTGTGTGTGTGTGTGTGTGTGTGTGTGTGTGTGTGTGTGTGTGTGTGTGTGTTGTGTGTGTGTGTGTGTGTGTGTGGTGTGTGTGTGTGTGTGTGTGTGTTGTGTGTGTGTGTGTGCGCAGCGTGTGTGCGTGTGTGCGAGCGTGTGTGTGCGACGTTTGTGTGTTGATGATAGTAATGTTGTGAAGAACAGCTAATTACTGCTAATGACACACACACACACACACACACACACACATACACACACACACACACACACACCACACACACACACACACACACACACACACACACACACACACACACACACACACACACACACACAGTCTTTGTATACTAATTAGTTATAAGCTGCTTGCAGATAAGAGGTTAATAGAGGTGTCCCAATGAATGCAGTTTAAAAAGTGTGTGCGTGCCCAGTCTAAATGCCCAGTCTGCCCCACCAAACATGATGTCATGCAAACCAACCCAAGATATTTCTAAAGTGCTTCTATTTAAAATGATTTGAAACACTGTGGTCACCACTAAATCAACAGCATTTCATCGTTGAAAACAGAAAACTCACTGAGTCAGACCTTTAGCTTTATGCATGCTGTGTGCCTGTTGCAACTTCAACAACAACTGATGTTATTATTGATGCTTTACTTGACTAATAAAAGTAACTGAAAATGGTATGGGTGCGGCTTCATCGACCGTGGCCCGAAGGGCAGGCGATGAAACCAACTGCCAAAATCCAAAATGCACTAGTGGCACTTCCATTATGCACTAGAATGTGCTAGCAGTGGTGAGCAGTGGTTTTGAACCATTTTCATACCAGAGCCCACTATTTATTGTGCATTTTAGCCATGGAGGATATTCGATGTTGAGTTTAGTCTCTCTGACTAATTTAGGAGAAATAACTGATCAAACGTTGGACAAAATTGCAATTCTTCTACATTTCTACATGTGTAGATTCTTGAAAATTAGGTCATTCAGATGTTTAAATACAATTTAACTTGTGAGAGCGTAAAATGAAACCAAATGAACCCGTAAGGTTTCCCATTTGGTTTCATTTTACAATCTCAAGAGTTACAGACCTATACAGGTCCATTTGGTTACCAATGGTCCTTTCTAGGAACGAAGGAGGACTCGATCATAGGAGGAAAAATGGTGAAAAACGAGGGTTTTATCTCTGGCGTCTGTCAACCAATTTCGCCCCAACTCACCAGCAAAAAAAAAAATCACTCGATTTTCCGCCAGGAGTGTTTCACTAATTTTGGCGCTAGGGGGGTCACGGACCCCTCTCTAGGGCTGGCGCTCTCCTTTTCCACTTGTGACTGACGGCAATCAGTAGAAATCACACATTTTGAGTATCAATGTGAGGGTGTGATTTAAATCACATGGGGTCCGTCATGGTTACACAGGAACACAGATACCAACACAGTGACGCACATGGGTGTCAGCATGGGTTGGGGACGTGAACGCAGATAGCATGCATTAAAGGGGAACTCCACCCATTTTCAGCATTTTAATATGTCATTAATATACCTTAGAGACGTTGTGTGGACATGATAAAAAAGTTCCCCCAATGCTGTGTTCCCAGGAAATGGAGGTCTGAAGAAAACCACTAACTGTTGAAACATCTTGATGACATCATCAAGATGTATTTTCACCATATTAATGGATTTCTTTAGACGCTTCTTTTTTCTGAGAGTGTACAAAGGAACCCGTTAGGGTTCTCAGAAAAAATGTTGAAAATGGGTGGAATTCCCCTTTTAAGGGGAGTTTCTGTTTAATGATAACACTTCCCCTCAACGTGCGTGCGTGCGTGCGTGCGTGTGTGTGTGTGCGCGCGTGCGTGCGTGTGCATGTGCATGCGTGCGGGAATGGCCCGATGAAGTAAGACAGATGAAGTTACGGAAAGTCTCTTACCACATCGATCTAAGAGATACAAGCTATTAAGACATGTACAGCATGTTCCGTGTGTGTGTGTGTGTCCGTGTGTCCGTGTGTGTGTGTGCGTGTGCGTGTGCGTGTGCGTGCGGTGTGTGGTGTGCGCGTGCACACCTGGGTGCAGGAGGGAAGAAATGATTTTACGACCACAAGCAGTAAGGTTGCCACAGGGAGAAGACTGTATGCATTGCCAGTATCCCATACCCAAGTGGCCTCCAGCTTCACTTAGTGCAGCCCAAAGGTCATATACTATGTCAAACTCAAGGCAAATCAGCCCATCTTCGGCCTTCGGTATGATATCTAAAGGGAACTCCACACATTTTCAACATTCTAATATTTCATTAGTATACCTTAGGTGTTGGGTGGACATGATTAAAAAAGTTCCCCCATTCTGTGTTCCAAGAAAACGGAGGTCTGAAGAAACATCTTGACGACATCATCAAGATGTATTTTCACCATGTTAATGGATTTCTTTAGACGCTTCTTTTTTTCTAAGAGCGTACAAATGGAACCAAATGAACCCGTTAGGGTTCATTTGGTTCATTTGTACGCTCTCTCGGGAAAAATGTTGAAAATGGGTGAATTCCCTTATTTACTATTAGAACTAGCCCTCTGATATGTTCACCATGATAAGAAATGATTCCACTAATTGTTTTACTTTCTCATATTTTACTATGAAAGCAGTGCTTGGTGAGGTGATCATAGAACAGGAAGCTGAGCTTTAATAATGCACTTTAACTTTTTAATGCACACAGTTTCATCTTTTGCATTTATCTATTGCTATTAAAGGTAGGGTAAGTGATTTGAAATTCATTGTGTAGTACCAGCCTGGTGCACTAGGGGCGCCCAAGAGTAACTATATGCACTATGTGAACCTGCTGCTCCATCCTGATTGAGGAGAATTCACCCTCCACCTGGGAACTTTTATTAGCTCCTCTGCTAACGTGGGGAGGGGGAAACTCCATATATGGTCTGCACACCTTATAATAGAGCATTTTAACAGAAAAAAACATTTATTTTTGATGGAAAATTACTTTGTTGCTGCTTGTCTGGTACGTCGTAAACCAGTGGCTGTGTGTTGAACCACACTCCCGGAGGGTTCCAGCCCTCGACTTGTACCAATTTTTCTAGTTTGGCCCACTGTATTTATTCGAGTTTGACATTCCTGCCTGAAAAATTGTGAAAATGATGCGCAAATCTGAGAATATTTGACACCTGATTGTAGTTTCTGACACTAGATTCTAGTTTCTGATGCTAGACTCTGACGGATTCTAGTTTCTGACTAGATTCTAGTTTCTGATGCTATAGATTCTGACAGATTCTAGTTTCTCTGAAACTATCTTTGAATATATATTCAAAGATTTGCATCACATTTTCACAATTTTTCAAAAATATCAGAGCTTACAAGCTCACAGCTGTGAGCTTGTAGGTCTGATATTTTTTAATAGCTTAAGTGTATCATAACACTTTGAACACCCAAAACGCGTTCAGTACACAAAGGGTTAATACTGAAATACTCATACATTGAGAGACAGCGGTATCAATGTGCAGCCGTGACATAATTTGTGACAGTTTTATAACACTCACGGCACCGTCACGACGGGTCTGAAACGGTCCATTTATGCAACATATTAAAACTCTGTTCCAGAAGTGGATTCTTGGTGAACATTTGGGACAGTTTTGTCGTCAATGTTGTTGAAAAACCAGGACATATTATTAGTGTCTTGTCGAGAGAGAGAGAGAGATTTGTCTGGACACGCAGCTTGAAACCAGGACAATCCTATCAACCTCGTCTGTTGCCTTTTATAAATATACTACCTTCCAGAAGTATTAACAATCCTATCAGCCTCTCTGTGGCTTTATACCAGGGGTTTTCAACTGGGGACCACCAGTGGTCCTTGAGAGGGTTCCAGGTGGTCCCCAGCTAAATGATAGAAAGTTGGTTAACCAGGTGTAACTCTTTGAGAGCGTAAAAATGAAACCGAATGGACCCGCAAGGGTCCATTCGGTTTCATTTTCACGCTCTCAAGAGTTAAAATGTTCGTCATGGAATACTTGCCCATGTTATAGACCTGCGCAGTGACGTCACCGCCCCTGTTCCAGAAAGGGATTCCCCATTCATTTTTCTCATAGACTTTTCTCATAGACCAACTCGGGTCGTGACGAATCATGATGACACACACAAACTTTTGGGACAATCAAATCATTTCTAAGATGAAAAACGAAACAAAAAGTCTTGTATCATGCCGTT
The DNA here is from genome assembly GCA_039105355.1 of Benthosema pterotum. NCBI lineage: Eukaryota > Metazoa > Chordata > Actinopteri > Myctophiformes > Myctophidae > Benthosema > Benthosema pterotum. Next base: position 48,426,251 of record CM076974.1, read on the forward strand.
TTCTACTTCTTCCTAATTATATATTATATGACGATATTGTGTTTGTTGTCATGATTTGTCACGACCCGAGTTGGCTTTGGCCGCGGCGCAATCGTGTTTTTATTAACCATTTTTGAAAAGTCTATGAGGAAAATGAATGAGGAATCCACTAGTGGAACAGGGCTGGTGACGTCACTGAAAAGTCTATGAGGAAAATGAATGAGGAATCCACTAGTGGAACAGGGCTGGTGACGTCACTGAAAAGTCTATGAGAAAATGAATGAGGAATCCACTAGTGGAACAGGGCTGGTGACGTCACTGAAAAGTCTATGAGGAAAATGAATGAGGAATCCACTAGTGGAACAGGGCTGGTGACGTCACTGAAAAGTCTATGAGGAAAAATGAATGAGGAATCCACTAGTGGAACAGGGCTGGTGACGTCACTGAAAAGTCTATGAGGAAAATGAATGAGGAATCCACTAGTGGAACAGGCTGGTGACGTCACTGAAAAGTCTATGAGGAAAATGAATGAGGAATCCACTAGTGGAACAGGGCTGGTGACGTCACTACGCAGGTCTATAGACTAGAGGTGTTGTCAGCTGTATTATAACTTATGGCCTCCCGTGGGGGAGTTCTGCTCAGGTTTTAGTGAAACATGAAGTAATTCTCCTCATTTTACTGTTCTGAGGGTCATCAGGTTTTGTTACACACAACACTGTTGTGTGTTTTGTGCGTCTATGCGTGCGTGCATGCGTGCATGCATGTGTGCGTGCATGCGTGCGTACAGGGTTCTCATGGGTCACTGATTTTCAAGATTAATTTGATCCATGTTTGGATTAGGAGTCTATGCATCTGTCAGTATAACACCCAAAGACAGTCTGAGAGACTGACTGACTGACTGACTGACTGACTGACTGACTGACTGACTGACTGAACCCTCAGTTGCCGGTTCGATCCCGGGCTCCCCCATGAGAGTTAGTGACAATGTGTCCTCGAGCAAGACACTGAACCCCTGATGTGCTAGTACAGACGTTTTCTGACCTTTTTGATACCGGGGGCCCACCATTTATTCAGCATTTGAGCCACGGACCACCATTTGAGGACATTTTAGCCCCACAGACCCCCAAAACTAAAGATTTCTTTTGCTTTTGTCCATCTTCTAGTTGTGTAGACTTGGGCTAATTCAGATGATGAATATTTTAACGTTCTCGAGAGCGTAAAAATGAAACCAAATGGACCCGCAAGGGTCCATTTGGTTTCATTTTTACGCTCTCGAGAGTTACATCTGGTTAACCAACTTAGCTGGGGACCACCTGGAACCCTCTCAGGGACACTGGTGGTCCCCGGACCACCGGTTGAAAACCTCTGTGCTAGTATGTACCTTGCATGGTTTATACTGCCATTTATATACCACTTCTGTACCTACAGGTTGAACTAGAGAAGCCAGATATATCGGCCCTCCGATATTATCGGCCGATAAAAGCTTTCAAATTTCATATCGGAAAATATCGGTATCGGTATTTACAAACAGGAAATTATGACTATTTACAGAGATGTAGACTCAGAGCTACGGTCATGTTTATACCATTACTTTTGTACTTTACTCAAGTAGGCTACATGTTGAATTTATAGTTGTATGGAGTATTTCTAGGCTATAACATGAATTCGTATTTATACTAAATGTTGATTTATATTAAATATTTGTATAGTAATAGTTTCTGTTATTTTTTCCACCACTGGAGGCCGCATATATTGGTATCGGTTGATATCGGTTGATATCGGTATCGGAATTAGAAGTTGGATAATATCGGGATATCGGATATCGGTAAAAAGTCAATATCGGGCATCTCTAGGTTGAACATGTGTCGCAGACCAACTGTATTTTGAGCTCACAGACCATGGATTTTTTTTTTTTTTTGCCTAACCCTAGGTGTCCTTGTGTGTGTGCGTTCTACCCCCACACACACCCATGAGGACCTATTGTCCTTCACGTCCGTAACACGCCGCCACAACCACACATGAACCCAGCAGGACCTAATTATGATTGATGTCTCGTTAAAGTGTGAAAGCACAGCTTTAATTACCAGTATGGACACAGTCTGGCTAACGCACACGCACACGCACACGCACCGCGCACGCGCACGCACACACGCACACACACCAACACACACACACACACACACAACACATGTAGCGAGCGAGAGAGAGAGAGAGAGAGAGGAGAGAGAGAGAGAGAGAGAGAGAGAGAGAGAGAGAGACATAACTGTTCCATTGTCTCTTGTCGACTGGGTTTAGGCACAGTAATGCGTTACCTATTACTCTCTTAACACATCGATGACCGATTGATCGAAGAGACCCATGGGACCCACAAGGTGTCCAGGATGTGTACTTACACCATTCATGCTCTAAAAGCGACTCTCAAACTCTCCCCCAAATCAATCTATCTACGTACCTAATGTTTGCACAAACTCTGAGGACTTTACAGTGCGTTACGGTTGCTAGTTCACACGGAGCACTAGAACTATAAACCATATACTGTTATGGCCAGGGCAGGACATAGACATCTGTGATCGTAACATGAGGACATTATCCTTGAGGTGAATCGCTGAGCCACAGCGTATAGATCAGGGGTGGGATATTATTTTCCCCAAGGGGGCAAATGAGATACATACAATATTGTGGAGGGCCAAGACTAAAGTCTGCATAATATTAATTTAATTTCAAGATAAAAGTAAGAGTAAGACCAACCATTTTGACACCTCAATTCCTCAATTTATTCAGTATTTGAGCCACAGAAGACCACCATTTGATAACATTTTAGCCCCACAGACCGCAAAACTAAAGTTTTCTTTTGCTTTTGTCCACAATTCCAGGCCAGATTTCATCACAAACAACACAGGCAAACATACAGATCTAAAATGACCATTCTTTTACATTCTCTGGCTAATTCAGATGATGAATATTCTAACTCTTGAGGGTGTAAAAATGAAACCAAATGGACCCGCAAGGGTCCATTTGGTTTCATTTTTACGCTCTCAAAGAGTTACATCTGGTTAACCAACTTTCCACATTTAACTGGAACTCTCTCAAGGACCACTGGTGGTCCTCGGACCACTGGTTGAAAACCACAGTACCCTTTCACAGGCCGGTCAGAGTCAGCCAAAGGGCCGCATAATGCCCAGGTATGGTATAACTATAGATCCAGTCTCCCTCTTTCTAACCTGTATCGTTCTTTGTTTGTGTTTCTTGTCTTGTAGAATGAGAAGCCCCTGGGTCACTCTGCTAGCCGGTCCAGCAACATCTCCAAGGTAAGGAACCCAAGGAAAAAAAAGTGAGATGACCAAAGGCGACGGTTTAAATGTTTAACCTCATACAGGGGCGTTTTTGCCATTAGGCAGACTAGGCAGTTGCTTGGGGTGCCATGAAGGGAGGAGGGGGGGGGGGGGGGGAGGGGGGGGGGGGGGGGGGGGGGGGGGGGGGGGGGTCGACCACCAGACATGCTTTAAAAGGATCCCCAGGCACTAGCGGCAACTGGCTATTGTTCTTTTGAGGGCTACTTTGCTGGTGCCAAAAATGCTAGTTTGTTGACAGTTGCACTTTGATAAAGTGCTGTAGACAAATGGTTGGCAATACAAGCATCAAAATCACAGCGGGGAAGCATCAGACCACGATGTAGGAATACGCAGTAGAATCCTACATGACGTGTCACACGTCATGTCACGGTGGCACTGGGCACGCGCCCGGAAATTACGTTTGAAGCGTCACGTGGCAAAAAAAATGGTTAAAAATATTTCATATTTTTTATCCCTTGGGCGGTGCCATTTCACTGTGCTTGTCATAGGAATGATATCACAGGACATTTTCCCTGCAGCCCCCCTTGCCCAATGGACACTTACAGGTCCATTTGGTCCCTGGGCCGCCACCAATCGAAGCCCCCCCCCCCCCCCCCCCCCCCCACAAACACACACACACACACCGGAGGATTTTTCTTCCTGACGCGCATGGAGCATGGTGTCTGCACACACGCATATCAATTATGACACATACAGTAGACCTGCAATATCCACCTAATTTCAGCAGGATTTACAGCAGGGATTGCTTGAAAAAAATAAACAACCAAAAATACTGTAACAAAGCCAAATAAATGCAAACACTTGCAGTAATACAGTAAAATAACTAAGACTTCTAGGTTTATTTCATTGACAAATAAGCCCCTTGTACATAACAGTGGAAAGGACCTTGTGTGCCACCGTTATTCACTCTTATCCCTTTATCTTAGCCTCTTAGCCATTCCCCTAGCTGAGGGGCCCCTGGGCCCAACATGCCCGTTGGATAATCCTCCCCTGTAAGGGGGGCTCCAGGGAAAATCTTGCCTGGGGCTCTAAATTGCTTTAAAACACCACTGACCTCACAGCTCTCTCTCTCTCTCTCTCTCTCTCTCTCTCTCTCTCTCTCTCTCTCCTCTCTCTCTCTCTCTCTCTGTGCTGAATCAGTCACTCGGGCAGGGGCGGATGTAGACATGGCCATGGGGGGGGGGGCAATGCCCCACCAAACATGACGGCATCCAAAACAACTGAAGATATTTCAAATTTATATTTAAAATGACAACTCTCTGAGTCAGACCTTTAGCTTCATGCATGTTGCGTGTCTGTTGCAACTTCAACAACAACTGATCTTATTATTGATGCTTATACTCGCCTAATAAAAGTCCTGGAACAGAAAATGGTATGGGTGCCGCACCCATACCATTTTCTCCCCCCTGCACTCGGGTCAGACTTCACGTTCACCTGAGCAGCACTGAGCCTCTTAGTGGATAAACGCGTGCACAACACACACACACACACACACACACACACACACAGACACACACACACACACACACACAGACACACACACACACACACACACACACACACACACACACACACACACACACACACACACACACACACACACACTAGTAGTCGTCAGTGTTCGGTGTCACCGCGGTGCGTCCAGGTTTTCGTCACTAACAACAGGATGTGGTTTAACCTGTGGTACCAACAGACGTTCAGCTGAAAAGAAAACCGCTTCTCAATTGAACAGTTGAGACGAATAGCAGTCTAAAACAGCCCAAAATTCATTCTGACCTCTCCTTGAAAAGGTGAAGATCAGGGGTGCCCGCACATTTTTCTTTTTACTTGAGAGCTGCCTTCAAAATGACCATCGCAAAAAAGGTCTACACACACCCCAAAAAAGTATTGTACAGTGACGTCTTTTAGATGAGTCCCAGGGATGTTTGATGACTCCCACTTCAGAGGCATTAGGAGTCATATATACAGTATTTGTACAGTTTTAAAATTGCCGTATTCAACTGCATCCATAGGATGGATCCATAGGATCCAGTACTGTACTGGTCAATGCATCCAAAACCATATACATTGCATTTTGGATGCAGGATGCAGGCAATTATACCAATGCTAATAAAAAAAAATCTATCTATCTATCTATCTATCTATCTATCTATCTATCTATCTATCTATCTATCTATCTATCTATCTATCTATCTATCTATCTATCTATCTATCTATCTATCTATCTATCTATCTATCTATCTATCTATCTATCTATCTATCTATCTATCTATCTATCTATCTATCTATCTATCTATACTAAGATTGTCAGCATTAACTAGTTAATTGCGAGTTAAACTCAGCCGTGAGTTAACTCGATTAATTTTTTTGGTGCAAGATTAACTCACAGTAAAACCAAAGGCCAAGTGGGTCTATTTGGTTCAATTTCGCCAAATGCAGGTGAATAATTGTTAAATATCTGCATCAGTTAAGTTACTTTAAAATAAGTCTACACAATTAGAGAATGTAGAAAACTTTCTACAAAATGTGCATGTTTGCTCCCAATGATATCAGCATCAAATTCTTGACAAATTCTTTAATTTAGGTCTGGAAGTCTAAATAAATGCCATGAAATGGTGGTCTGTGGCTCAAATGAAGAATAAATAATTGACCTTGATATGAATATTCTTGAAAAACACTCATTTAAGGTATATTTAGAAATCATAAAAATATGCGATTAAATTGCGATTAATCAAAGATTAACTATGGGCAATCATGCGATTAATCGCAATTAATTTTTTTAATCGATTGACAGCTCTAATATATACACACACACACACACAAAGGGCTTTAGAATATAGCACACTGATGTTGTATATAAGATAAACACGGGTTGGTTAATCTTGCAATGCAACTGATTTTTGTGCACAGAAACACTCTTGAAAACAAATGATGATTGTACTGTGAGTTTGAGCTGTCATGTGATCTACCTGCAAAACCTCTGTGATGTACTGGCAGATGGTGATCTACCTTTCAAGGGACCCCTGGTCTAGATGTCCCGACCCCCATATCCAGCACTTACTGTGTATACATTATGGATTTTTAGGATGGACTTTAGACTGTTGTTCGTCTCAACTGCACGATTGGTCAGCCAAACTGAGATATCAGCATATACCCCCCCCCCCTCCTCAAAAAAAAAAATCGTTATCTACAAGCTCACAGCTGTGCGCCGCGTTCCGAAACCAATCTTTAAAAATCGTCGAGGAGGACGTATGAATCATCTTTTATTTTTTCTGTCATTTCCCTGACAGTGTGTGTTTAAGGCGCTGCTTCTGTATAAGTGTGACTCATACATGTAATCTTCCTGCCAGCCAGAGGCCATTTTCCTCCACCAGTCACTCACTCACTCAATCTTTTTTTTTTACATTGTTATACAACTCTGAATAGAAGAGGTTTTCCACTGTGAGGGTAATATTTTTACCGTCAGCAGAGACAGAACAGATAGGGGACTCTACGGGGTGAAGGAAACCAATTTGAGTCGTGGTTCTGAGCAGAAAGAGAGAGAAAGAGAGAGAGAGAGGGTCTGTCTGTGCAGTTGGCAGATTGGCAGTCATGTTGGACGTGAGCAGGATGGCACAATGAATTAGATCCCGGGTTTTCAACCTTTTTGACTCCATGGACCACCATTTATTCAGCATTTGAGCCACGGACCACCATTTGATTACATTTTCACACCAAAGACCTAAAATTAAATAATTATTTTGCTTTTGTCCACAATTCCAGGCTGTATTTTGCCAACGAAACTGTGTAAACTTCTTAATCAAGTGGTGCTAATTCAGATGGTGAATATTTTAACCAAATGGACCCACCATTTTCTCTTGCCCCTCCAACATGTTCTCTTGCCCCCCCAAATGGAAATCTTACATCCGCCCCTGCCGTACCTTCACCACATACACAGCCATTATCTGCCCAGTGCGTACGTACGCACCATTATCCCTACTACTCCCTCCTTCCATTGATTAGTCCATTCAGCCGTTATGTGCACATGAAGGCTGTTCCATTGTTCCATTCTTTTCCGCCGTCTTGGATTGTGTTCCGTTTTTCGGGGCCATTCTTCTTCCGCCGGTAGCTGTTCAGGAATGACTGCATGGCGGCGATATGAAGAGAGACGTTATATCATGGAAGAGGAGAGGAGGACGGGAGGGGAGGACGCGGACTGTCTGTTGAATTATAGGAGGGGGAGAGAGAGAGAATACAAGGTCACAGGTGTGTGCGTGTGCGTGTGTGTGTGTGGTGTGTGTGTGTGTGTGTGTGTGTGTGTGTGTGTGTGTGTGTGCACGTGCACGTGTGTGTGTGTGGCTGCAGCAGAAGGTATTGTTGTATTGTTATCCAAGTGCAAATATATTCTGTTTTTCGAGTTTAACCCTTTCCCAGCCAATGACGAGATTGGATGAAATAGGCCCCGCCCCAAAACAAAATGGCTACCAAAAAAAAACAACAAAAACAACTTGGTCTCTAGACCCTGCAGGGCCCATTTTAAAGCTAGGACCATTTCAGCTGTTTTTTTATCCTTCACTTCTTTTGTGCACTTCTGAGTTGTTTCCAAGTTTCCGGAGGTGAATCAATGCTGTCAGTCTGGCTTTGAGTATGAACACGTTATGACTCATATCAGCATCTGGGAAAGAGTTTTAAAATAGGGATAAAATGGAAAATATATTTTATATATATTTGTATCTGCAAAGTCAACCAGTAGTACAAAAAGAGGAACTATGCAGGTGCTCAATAGAGGTAACAAAAGTGGATAATATTAAAAAGTTGCTCACACAAATAAAAAAAAATAGATCAAGGCATAAAAAAGAGAAGTCAATTTGTGAGTGAGGCAGACAGCCGTGACCGTTGGTAAATGAGTCCTGACCGAGTAACAGTCGTGACCAATGGTTTTCTTCACCGATCGTTACTAAAACTAAACCTAAATGCTACCCCTGAACACAACCTCAGTAAAACCTATGTCTGAACCTAACCTTAACCCCCGGCCGATAGGATACCTGCCGCGACAGATAGGGTACCTCCCGCAACACATAAGATACCTCCCACAACGGATAGGTTACTTGCCGCGACGAATAGGGTACCTGCTGCGAAGGATAGAGTACCTGCTGCGAAGGATAGAATACCTGCCGTGACCGATATGATACATGCCGTGGCAGATGTAGAAAAAGGTTGGGAGGGGAGTTCCCCATCTCTCTGTACTCTTTTGCGCAAGGTGGAAAAAGGTTGCGACTGTTGCTATCAGTCGGCGACTCATTTATCACCGGCCGCGACTGTCTGCCTTAGTCGCAAGTTGGATTCCCTCCTCCTGAAAAAAGAGAGCATCTGGAAGGCAGCAGCCAACATGTTTCGATCGTATTTTTCCCTTTGAGTGCACAGGTCTGCTCCTTTCTCTCTCTCGTTTTGTATCTATGTCTCAATCAATAGTAACTCAAGTTGCCAGATAATTGTAGTGGAGTATGAAGGTACAATAATATGCCTCTGAGAGGGTTCGATTCCCGCTAGGGACGCTGTGGCGACATGTCTCCTCTTCTGTGAAAGGGCCTTTCTGTGTGGAGTTTGAATGATCTCCCCTAGGGCAGGTATATAGTATATACTGTGTATATATATATATATATATATATATATATATATATATATATATATATATATATATATATATATATATATTACTTGAATGAAAGCTCCAATCAGAAGCCAGCGTTCTGGTCATGTGATATTACACTATAGTTCACCGCTCCGCTCTATATTGGACCGCTGCATAATCAAGGTCCCCAAAGTTCCAGCACGCCGTTAGCGGGTCCATTTGGTTAGCTACGTATTTGGTTGTTTGCATGCCGTTGCCGTCATCCTCTCAAGGACCACTGGTGGTCCTCGGACCACTGGTTGAAAACCACTGACGTATATTAGGGGTTTTTGATCTAATTCATGCCAATATTTGCCCCGAGAAGCATTTTTGTATCAACTAAAACAGGCTGGTATAGCGTGTGAGTGAGTTTTTTCTAAATCCAAACTGTGTCCACACTGGGACGTGTTATGTTGAGGGTGAGGGTTAGAGACAGTGTTAGGTGATTTCGGACCAATGGGAGGACGAAACGGCGGTGATTCGGATCAATGGCAGCCCTTATTGGTTACCCTGATTGGCTTCTTCTTGCATTGCGTGCACTATTATGATCCGTATAGGCCTGAAATCCGTCGAGTGAAAAAGGTTCTGTGGTTCAAAATCTATGTGCGATTAAAATGAGTACATTTTTTTTAATTGCGTTGTTTTTCTGTAATTAATTAAACTCAATTAAGTCACAGCCCATTAATATATATGTATATACAGATATACTGTACATATATATGTGACCAGATACCATATTTTAGGACACAAGTCACAGCTCGGAAATCTGGCGAAAATGGATTTGATCTAATGGCACTTTAGTGCCTTTAAATCATTGAAATTACGTTTCAAAAATGTCTCCCTATTTCCCGTAGCGAGTCACATATACGTAATGTATATATCACAGCAAACATCTCTTGGTTGTGGACTCTGTAGTGCTGATGGGGCTGCCGTTGTGTCCGTGCGTTCTTACCTCCATTTGGAGGCATAATTCTCACCCCAGGACTCTTCTCTTCTGCCACCAGACCATCCATTCATCCTCCAGGTCTCTCTCATGGTGTCATTATGGCCATAATGATCCCCATTACCCACAACATCTTCCCTTTTGAAGTGTCTGGGCTGTTCCAGGTGTACATACAGTAGTAATGGGTCCGATTTGAACCAGAGGAAAGCTCTGCAATGTGATGCTAAATTACCTGCATGTGAACCCATGAGGCATGTTGAGTACAACAAGGATTTATGTTAGAAATGTTGAGTAGGGGTCCCCAGCGTATGGAAATTGCTGGATGCTAACTCCATATGTTGACAATTTTCATAATTTGCATATGCGGCATTATAGTGCATCACTAAGTACTGTGCAATAATGTAATGTACAGTAGATAATACTGACCCCCTACCCTGCCCACAGACAGTCAGAAATAATGTATTATTTTTCCTTTCCCCCAAAAAGTAAAATAGAAAAGTTTCCTCTGCTCTTAGCAGACTGTTAGTAGAAGCATTTCTACCTCTATTAGGATTTAAATCATGTTGTCATGAGCAGAGGATGTGGATAAATGATTGGAGATCAGCGTGAAACATAAGTGGTCCATCAGTGCTTCCCTTTATCCAATTGGTTGCAACCTGTTGTGCAGTGTTGGGCAATATTACTTTAGAGTAGAGTAATACATTTACTTATGGTTTAGAAAATGTAATAACATATATGTAATGCTTAAATGAAAGAGTAATGTTACGTACTAGTAATATGTTACAGTACGTATTACTTTATTACTTTCCCCAGTTCCCACTCCCACAGGAAAAAGGAGATGTACAACACAACTTGTTGTACTTGTACTGTAGGTCATGTGTGCAGAATGCTGTGGTGGATTAGGATCTAGAAACTACTGCACATCTCTGTTGTTATCTGTTGATAGCTTGTAGATCAGTTCTATTTCCACATCATGCAACAAGAAGCTCATTTCTAATAAGTAATTAGATGTGTTTTGGCAGAGTAACAGATTACATATTACCCATTTTGGCTCATTACTCTGCTTGTGCCGAT
>CM076974.1:48439749-48512249 GCA_039105355.1 Benthosema pterotum
ACAGACAGACAGAGATGGTAGTGAACACCAGGGAGGCACAGAGCAGTGCCAGGCTCAGAGGTTCAGGGTCTCAGGTGTTGTGAGTTGAATGTTGAATATCAAGAGGAAGACCAGAGTACCAAGTAAAGGGAATGTAAAAACTAAAGCAGATCGTACGTTTGTACGTCAACAGCTGTCACTCCTCCACCTCAAGAGTTTCACAAGTTCCCAGATTATCATGGTGACCTGCAGTGAAACCTCCAGCAGTGTGATAGTGATTAGTGTGATCTCTACCATCTCTGCTAGGGGGATCAGAGTGAATATTGTGTAAACATTCTGATGGCGGTGTAAAGAGAGACTAAACACATTTAGCAAAGTGCTGTAGTCAAGTACAGTTTTTAAAGGTAGGGGAAGTGATTTCACTTTTGTCAGATATCACCCAAAAAATATTTTTTTTTTCTGTTAAGATGCTCTATTATAAGGTGTGGAAACCATATATGGAGTTTCCCCCTCCCCCACGTTAGCAGAGGAGCTAATAAAAGTTCCCCAGGTGGAGGGTGAATTCTCCTCCAATCAGGATCGAGCAGCAGGTTCACACAGTGTAGCTACTGTTGGACGCCCCTAGTGCACCAGGCTGGTACTACACCATGAATTTCAAATCACTTACCCTACCTTTAAGTATTTTTACATATTGTATATCATCTCGCTCAGGGGCGTTTTTGCCATTAGGCAGAGTAGGCAGTTGCCTAGGGCGCCTTGCGGGGAGGGAGGGGGGTGACCATGAGGGGAGGGGGGCAACAGGAGGGGGTGACCACCAGACATGCTTTAAAAAGATAAAAGCCCAATATGAATAAATGCATTATACTTGTATTCTATAACTAGAATTAAACATTTGATTTAAAACACATGTTCTGTAGTTTAAAAATAGTCAGGCGCTTCTGACGCTTTGAGTGATTCATGGCTTTGTTGCCCTTGATGCTTTCTTGACGCTTTATTTTTTTTTTAGCATGATCAGCTATCGTCAGGCCCTATACTCACCTAGAAATGGCCACAATCGCCGTACTTCCTAATCACACAGTATATGATCAACTCTACAAATGGCGAGTATTTGGAATTAGAGTGGTAATTTGTATAAAATATGAATATTGGGGTTCAATGTTGGTGTAAGCAGCCTGAAGCAGTGAGGACTGTCCTCTTCTGTTCTGTTGTATTTCCTGGGCGGTGTCACTGTGTCACATGGAGGAGTGATGGAAGAGCTGACAACAACCTGTCACACACACACGCGCACACACACACACACACACACACACACACACACACACACACACACACACACACACACACACACACACACACACACACACACACACACACACCCCCCCCACACACACACACACACACACACACACACACACACACACACACACACACACCCCCACACACACACACACACACACACGCACACACTTCTGGACGGTAGACACAGAGCCCAGAGCACAAAGTAATTAAAGGATGATGAAAGACAGGTGTGTGTGTGTGTGTGTGTGTGTGTGTGTGTGTGTGTGTGTGTGTGTGTGTGTGTGTGTGTGTGTGTGTGTGTGTGTTCACGTTGCCTATGTGCTGTTTGCCACAGTGTAGCCTGGCCTAACCTAAAATGATTTTGGCCTGGGCAAGGGGTGGGGTGCCGTCCGTTTTTGGACGGCAGATCGAGTTGATCTGATTTGATCTCACCAACGTGTCGTCATCCCCGGCCCCTCCCCCTACCTACCTACCGCCCCTCCACTGCTGTGATAGGTCACATCATTTGCAGCCACGCCCACCCAGAAAGGTTGACTCCTCCCACTTTCCGTTTCAAAGAGTTACGTTTCAAAGAGTTACATCTGGTTAACCAACTTCCCATCATTTAGCCTTGGGACCACCTGGAACCTTCTCAAGGACCTCTGGTGGTCCCCGGACCACTGGTTGAAAACCCCTGCTTTAACCCACTTTGAACTAAGAACGGATTACCTGGAAAAAAGTGTCCATGTTTTCCGAGTTTTCTAGTAGTCTATAGGCTATAGGTGGCTGTGTTACCACACACACACACACACACACGCACGCACGCACACACACACACACACACACACACACACACACACACACACACACACACACACACACACACAGATAGTGAAGGACATTGGACAGTCAGACATTGAACAGTTATATTGATTAGCGTCATGCTGTGTGCTTTATGTGGTCTCTCTGGGTCACAGCTGGAATCAATACGTAATTAGTCTTCTGTTTAAACAGAGGAGAGAGAGAGGGCCACACCCCTCCCCTGCCCCATGTACCCTGTCCCAACATTTGCTAATTTGCAGGGGAGGATTATCCAACGCCCAGTGGCCCCTGAGCTAGGGGGGGCCCAATCTTGAGTGTCCGCGTGATCGCAAAGCTCAGGGCCCCCTCCCCAAAAAAAGATTACCTGGAAAAAGTGAGTGGTCCACATACAGTCCTTGTCATTGTTATTAACCATGGGCTTAGTCATTTGCATCCATAAAATAACTCTAATTGTCCTAAACCAACATGATATGGTACATTACTGAACGTGTTTAAACGGTTAGGTACAAATGTGAACCAAATGGACCCTAGCGGATCCATTTGGTTCACATTTGTAAAGAGAAAAGAAAAATCATTAACATGGTGAAATACATCTTGATGATGTCATCAGATGTATTTCACCATGTTAATGATTTTTTTCAGACCTCCATTTTTAGGAAATACAGAATTGGGGGAACTTTTTTTTTTATCATGTCCACACATACACAACATCTCTAAGGTATATTAATGACATATTAAAATGTTGAAAATGGGTGGACTTCCCCTTTAAGCAAACCCTTGCTGTAAATCCTGTTGGAATTCAGGTGAATATCGTAGGCCCGCGCACACGCACAAACGCACGCACGCACGCACGCACACACACACACACACACACACACACACACACACACACACACACACACACACACACACACACGTTTCTAAGCAATTTGGAGCCCTAGGCAAGATTTTCCCTCCAGGGAAAATCTCCTGTAAAATGGCGCCCCCAAGGGATAAAATGAACTGTTTTTAAACTAAAGAACATATTATATGTGTTTTAAATGTTCAATTCTAGTTATAGAGGACAAATATGATGTATTTATCCTTATTAGGCTTATTAGCCTGGTATCCTTTCAAAGCATGTCTGCTGGTCGGCCCCCTCTCCCCTCATAGCGCCTTAGGCAACTGCCTAGTCTGCCTAATGGCAAAAACGCCCCTGCACGCACTTTATATACCATGTCATCTCTCTATGTTGCATCACTGCCAACCTAACCTGTGTGTGTGTTTGTGTGTATGTGTGTGTGTGTGTGTGTGTGTGTGTGTGTGTGTGTGTGTGTGTGTGTGTGCGTGTGCGTGTGTGTGTGTGTGTGTGTGTGTGTGCCAGGCGGGTAGTCCTACCTCGGTCAACGCTCCGTGCAGCTTCTCTCGGACGTCGGTCACCCCGTCCAACCAGGACATCTGCAGGTACGTTCACCTTTGACCCCTCCCTGGTCATGTGACCAGTCTGCGCTCATTCGTTCCATGTCTCTTTCCAAACGCTCTTCATTTCTGTCCATGTTTTGTATGCCGTGGTGGAAACTAACTAAGTACTTTAAAGGTAGGGGAAGTGATTTCACTTTTGTCAGATATCACCCAAAAAAAATTTTTTTTCTGTTAAAATGCTCTATTATAAGGTGTGGAAACCACATATGGAGTTTCCCCCTCCCCCACGTTAGCAGAGGAGCTAATAAAAGTTCCCCAGGTCACCACAATTCTCCTCCAATCAGGAGAGAGCAGCAGGTTCACATAGTGTAGCTACTGTTGGGGGCCCCTAGTGCACCAGGCTGGTACTACACCATGAATTTCAAATCACTTCCCCTACCTTTAAGTACTGCACTTTAAATTTAATATTGAGGTATTTGCACTCATACTTGAGTATTTTCCAATAGTTTTGCTGACACCTCAGATGCATCTATTGTACCTTTAGGATAAATGTAATTAAAGGGGGATTCCACCAATTTTCAAAAAAGGGTCTGAAAGAAAAATCATTAACATGGTGAAATACATCTTGATGGTGTCATCAGATGTATTTCACCATGTTAATGATTTTTTCAGACCTCCATTTTTAGGAAATACAGAATTGGGGGAACTTTTTTTTTATCATGTCCACACAACATCTCTAAGGTATATTAATGGCATATTAAAACGTTGAAAATGGGTGGAGTTCCCCTTTAATCAATTCAGCATATGGCTGATTCCCGACTGATAGTTGTAGGTAATGGGCACAACTGTTGGCGATTTTAGGAGGTTGCGCGGGGGGCACTTGCCCCCCTGAAGGCAAATAAATAAATAAATAAGTTTGGGAAAGAATTTGGCAAAACGTTGGTCAAAATAACAATTCTTCTACATGTTCTAATTGAGTATAGCTTCGTGAAAATGACGTAATTCAAATGTTTATATATAATTTAATCTTGATATATAATTTAACTCTTGATATATAATTTAACTCTTGCCATATGATCCTATGATCGGCCACAGCTATGACGTGTTGTTTTACTTCAAACACTCAACATGTAAGTCTAGTTTTTTCCACCACTGCAACAATAACTGTTCTCACCATGTCTGTCCATTGTGTGTGTTTTCCTCCTGTTCCTCCTCCACACACACACACACACACACACACACACACACACACACACACACACACACACACACACACACACACACACACACACACACACACACACACACACACACACAGCCTGCGTGACGGGGGGGCAGCTCTCAGACAGACCGCCGTGGTCATGCTGAACGGCGGCGCTAATAAAACCTCCGCCGCCGCCGTCTGCTTAACGGACCCTCCGGCGGCACCGCCCTCCAAGCCGTCAGCAGCCAATCGGCTGCTGCCGCCTCCTCCGCGAGGAGGATACGGAGTCGCCACCGATTGGCTCTCCCTGCTCCGCCCCGCCTCCTCCTCCTCCTCCTCCTCCTCGTCCAATAAGCTGCGTTTCTCGCTGTCTCTGAACGACGTGGGCCAGCGGTTGGACGGCGCCGTGGAAGGCCTGCAGGGCCTGCGCTTCATCGACCGCGCCTACTCCGAAAGCGAGCTGCAAGCCCCGCCCCCTACAAGCTCCTCCTCCTCCTCCTCACAGACGATAGGACGACGCCCCCCCGTCCCCCCGGGTGAGAGGCGACGCCCCCGAGACCGAAGAAGAAGACCAATCCCAGGACCCGTCGGTAGGTGGGCAAAAAAAACAAAAACAAAACGCCAATATATCACAAATTCTTAATGCCATGATGTCAATATCGAAATGCGACTCAAAAAAAAAAGAATGTTTTTTTTATATTTACCGATGTTATCAGTCAACATTTTACTGTAGCTTAGAGATGTTTGTGTGGACATGATAAAAGTCCTGCCCCCCAAACCCCCATTCTGTGTTTCCTAAAAAATGGAGGTCTGAAAAAATACTAACCCAACTTGATGGAATCATCATGTTGTGTTTGTTAATGATTTTTCTTTTTAGGATCTTTTTTTCCGGAGCATACAAATGAACCGAATGGACCCGTTTAGGGTCCATTCGGTTCCATTTGTATGCTCTCGGGGAAAAAAAAACTTGAAAATGGAATTCCCTTTTAAAATGTCCTAGTATAATAAAAGCACAGGCAGTTGCGGCCAAAAAAATGTGATGTACTATATCGAATCGAATCGCAGCATAACCCATTTAGGCCTAAAGTTTTCTGAAAAAACGTCAAATATTCATATAGCAGCATCAAAAAAAATTGAATGTTTGATTACTGTACATACTGTATAGAATCCAAAAATCGATTCCCGACCTGAATGGGATCATTAAGAATCGCATATAAATTCAATTCTAGAATCCTAAATACTGTATCGATAAGGGTACCGAGCGTATCGTGAGGTAACTGAATCCTAAACATCGATGCGGTACCATATCATGAGGTAACTGAATCCTAAACATCGATAAGGTACCGCATCGTGAGGTAACTGAATCCTAAACATCGATAAGGTACCGTATCGTGAGGTAACTGAATCCTAAACATCGATACGGTACCGTATCGTGAGGTAACTGAATCCTAAATATCATGAGGAACTAATCCTAATATCGTGAGGTAACTGAATCCTAAATATCGTGAGGTAACTGAATCCTAAATATCATGAGGTAACTGAATCCTAATATCGATCCTAAATATCGATAACTGAATCCTAAACATCGATAAGGTACCGTATCGTGAGGTAACTGAATCCTAAATATCATGAGGTAACTGAATCCTAAATATCATGAGGTAACTGAATCCTAAATATCATGAGGTAACTGAATCCTAAATATCATGAGGTAACTGAATCCTAAATATCGTGAGGTAACTGAATCCTAAATATCGTGAGGTAACTGAATCCTAAATATCGTGAGGTAACTGAATCCTAAATAATCGTGAGGTAACTGAATCCTAAATATCGTGAGGTAACTGAATTCTAAATATCGTGAGGTAACTGAATCCTAAATACTGAATCCTAAATATCGTGAGTAACTGATTCTAAATATCGTGAGGTAACTGAATCCTAAATATCGTGAGGTAACTGAATCCTAAATATCGACGCGGTACCGTACCGTGAGGTAACTGAATCCTAAATCGTGAGGTAACTGAATCCTAAATATCGTGAGGTAACTGAATCCTAAATATCGTGAGGTAACTGAATCCTAAATATCATGAGGTAACTGAATCCTAAATATCGTGAGGTAACTGAATCCTAAATATCGTGAGGTAACTGAATCCTAAATATCATGAGGTAACTGAATCCTAAATATCGATCCTAAATATCGATAACTGAATCCTAAACATCGATAAGGTACCGCATCGTGAGGTAACTGAATCCTAAACATCGATAAGGTACCGCATCGTGAGGTAACTGAATCCTAAACATCGATAAGGTACCGCATCGTGAGGTAACTGAATCCTAAACATCGATACGGTACCGTATCGTGAGGTAACTGAATCCTAAACATCGATAACGGTACCGTATCGTGAGGTAACTGAATCCTAAATATCATGAGGTAACTGAATCCTAAATATCGTGAGGTAACTGAATCCTAAATATCGTGAGGTAACTGAATCCTAAATATCATGAGGTAACTGAATCCTAAATATCGATCCTAAATATCGATAACTGAATCCTAAACATCGATAAGGTACCGTATCGTGAGGTAACTGAATCCTAAATATCATGAGGTAACTGAATCCTAAATATCATGAGTAACTGAATCCTAAATATCGTGAGGTAACTGAATCCTAAATATCGTGAGGTAACTGAATCCTAAATATCGTGAGGTAACTGAATCCTAAATATCGTGAGGTAACTGAATCCTAAATATCGATCCTAAATATCGATAACTGAATCCTAAACATAGATGCGGTACCGTTATCATGAGGTAACAGAATCGTTCCCATGCACCACCCCTCTAGGACCCGAGGTCTCCGCTGGCGCGAGGACCTCCTCGTTCCCCCGTCCCCTCCCCATCCCCCTCCTCCTCCTACGTCTCCTGCAGCGACTACAGATACATGGCCCCTCCCCCTCCTCCCCCTCAGCCCAACACCCCCCTCCTCAGCGCCCCGCCTCCTCCAAGCTCCGCCTTCAAGCTCCGCCTGCTGCGGCCCCGCCCCTCGCCGTCGCAGTGCTCGGAGCTGATGTCCAGCTACGCCTCGCGGCTGCATGCCATGCTGGAGGGAGCGAGCGACATTGACCTTGTGAACAGCGACTCCTTCCTTGAGGAGGACCACAGAGGGCGTGGCTACAGGTCCCTGGGTCGCTCGGGGACCACCACCACCATGGTCGCCACTGCTAGTGCCCCTCCTCTGGGATACACGGCCGTTGCGGTGACAGGGGGACCGCTAGAGGGGCAGCATCAGCATCAGGCGCCGATCTGCTACATGGACGAGGACAGCGACTTGGAGGAGTCGGCGAGTCCGCGACCCGTCGACAAGACGGCAACGACGGCGGCGACGAAGGAGGAGGGCGAGGATGAGGAGCCGCTCTCGCCGTACTCTCTCTGCGGAGATTTCTGCAGGTTGGTCCGAGCCGGTCTGTTTGTTCCAGAGCAGGGGTTTTCAACAGGTGGTCCGGGGACCACCAGTGGTCCCTGAGAGGGTTCCAGGTGGTTGTTTAACCAGATGTAACTCTTGAGAACGTAAAAATGAAACCGAATGGACCCTGGCGGGTCCATTTGGTTTCATTTTTACGCTCTCAAGAGTTAAAATATTCACCATGTGAATTAGCCCAAGTCTACACATCTAAAAGATTAATGGTCATGGACAGAAGCAAAGGAAATCTTTAGTTTTGGGTTCTGTGGGGCTAAAATGTCATCAAATGGTGGTCCGTGGCTCAAATACTGAATAAATGGTGGGCCCTGGGATGAAAAAGGTTGAAAACCCCTGTTCTAGAGCAGTGGTTTTCAACCTTTTTGATACCAGGGCCCACTATTTATTGAGAGCCACGGATAGAACCACCATCTGGGGACATTTTAGTCCCACGGAGACTCCAAAACTGAAGATTTCTTTTGGTTTTGTGCCACAATACCAGGCTGGATTTGGAGGAAACAAAACAGTCAAACATACAGATCAAAAATGACCATTAATCTTCTACATTCTCTAGTTGTGTAGACTTGGGCTAATTCAGATGGTGAATATTTTACCTCTTGAGAGTGTAAACGTGAAACATGAAATGGTTTCATTTTTAACGCTGTCAAAGAGTTACATATGTCCATCATTTAGTCTGGGGACCACCTGGAACCCTCTCAAGGATCACTGGTGGTCCCTGGACCACTGGTTGAAATCCACTGCCCTAGATGGACAGATTGGTCCCTGCGTGGTGTAGAGAGTCCCGTCCAGACCTGCTCCCACCCTGTGTGAAGTAGTAGGAGTAGCGCTGAGATCTGGAGCGGATTCAGAGCCTTCTGCCTCCACTCTGTAGAACCTCTAGAGTCCTAGGATGCTCCTGGGGTACTGTATGAACCTCTAGAGTCCTAGGATGCTCCTGGGATACTGTATGAACCTCTAGAGTCCTAGGATGCTCCTGGGATACTGTATGAACCTCTAGAGTCCTAGGATGCTCCTGGGGTACTGTATGAACCTCTAGAGTCCTTGAAGATCCCAGGAAACACTCCTACTACTACAGGATGACCTGTCTGTTTGTCTGGATGGTTCCTGTGTGGTATGTGGAGTCCAGTTGACCTTCCCTCGCCCCGTGTGAAGTACTACGAACCGCTGAGCCCTGATGGAACAGACCGGAACTATACCTGCTTTAACTCCGTAGAACCTATAGTGTCCTAGGATGCTCCTGGGATACTGTGTGAACCTATAGAGTCCTAGGATGCTCTCTGAAAACCTCCTCTTATGAACATAAAGTCCTAGAACCTCACAAGACCTCCTCCTCAGACAATATGAACCTATAGAGTCCTAGAGAGACCTCCAGAAGACCTCCTCAGACAGTATGAACCTATAGAGTCCTATAGAGAGACCTCCAGAAGACCTCCTCAGACAGTATGAACCTATAGAGTCCTAGAGAGAGACCTCCAGAAGACCTCCTCCTACAGTATGAACCTATAGAGTCCTATAGAGAGACCTCCAGAAGACCTCCTCAGACAGTATGAACCTATAGAGTCCTATAGAGAGACCTCCAGAAGACCTCCTCAGACAGTATGAACCTATAGAGTCCTAGAGAGAGACCTCCAGAAGACCTCCTCCTACAGTATGAACCTATAGAGTCCTAGAGAGACCTCCAGAAGACTTCCTCAGACAGTATGAACCTATAGAGTCCTCAAGACTTCCAGGAAACCTCCCCCTACGTAGCATATAGACCACTATACCACTCCTCCTGCGGTCAAACTCCACCACAGTCTGCGCATCACACTGTTTTGTCTGTGTGCTTTGTTCTGTCTGCGCATCTGTCTGTGACCTCTGTTCGGTCTGCGCATCTGTCTGTGGTGCCCTCTGTTCGGTCTGTGCATCGGTCTGTGCCCTCTGTTCGGTCTGCGCATCTGTCTGTGTGCTTTGTTCTGTCTGCGCATCTGTCTGTGACCTCTGTTCGGTCTGCGCATCTGTCTGTGGTGCCCTCTGTTCGGTCTGTGCATCGGTCTGTGCCCTCTGTTCGGTGTTTTTGAGAGTTTGTGGTTCGGGTAGAGAAATGATTAGCATTGAATGTTTTTTTTTTTTTTTTTTTTCTGTGCACCACAGCAGTGCCACAATATTTCCATGGAGCATTTAATGTATACAGCGCCTTTATCCAAGGCGCTTTACATAGCTTGTATGTGCATCACACACACACACACACACACACACACACACACACACACACCACACACACACACAACACACACACACACACACACACACACACACACACACACACACACACACACACACACACACACACACACACGCACACACCCATGCATACATAGCCTGGCTCAGCCCTGAATCAGCACCTTAAAAATACTACCTTATTTTTTTCCTTTGTGATTCAAGGACTGGCTTCCTTGCCTTTGGGGCCGTTTTTGTCGGTTGGAAATCCATGCCCAGCACCTGATTGGCCAACAGCCCTCTCTTCGTTTCACTTTATTATTCTTTAAAGAAGCGTCAGGCTTTAGGTTTTATAAACATCATCATCCGACATATTTTACTGCTTTTGTTCACATGCTAGTAACACTCGTCGGCTGTGTTTGTTTAGTTAGCAACGTCATTATTACGTCATTATTATGCTAATGCTAACGCAATGCTAACGCATTAGCATAATAATCACAACAACGTTGTCTGCTTTCCCAATATTGATATGGGTTGGTATGAACCAATCACCGTGAAGACTGCTGCTTTGATCACGCCCATCCCAGAAACTGCTGTGGTAGAGAGGGACTTCAGTCTGAATAATGAAGTGAAACATCCTAGAAACTGCTGTGGTAGAGAGGGACTTCAGTCTGAATAATGAAGTGAAACATTCTAGAAACTGCTGTGGTAGAGAGGGACTTCAGTCTGAATAATGAAGTGAAACATCCTAGAAACTGCTGTGGTAGAGAGGGACTTCAGTCTGAATAATGAAGTGAAACATCCTAGAAACGGCTGTGGTAGAGAGGGACTTCAGTCTGAATAATGAAGTGAAACATCCTAGAAACTGCTGTGGTAGAGAGGGACTTCAGTCTGAATAATGAAGTGAAACGGAATGACAATTCAGACTGAAGTCAGGCTAATGCATACACTGATTCACCCACAAGAGCTGAATCTTTTTGGCCCTGACGTCTCTGATCAGAGATGGGTGGATGGGGAGAGAATCACGACCCTCATTCAACACACTTCATATGAATTGCCATGATCGGTCGACTGATCCTATTGCTCAACAAAAGACTGGGCAAGTAAGTGGGCGGAAATTCATGGTCTCAACACCTCCACTGAAAGGAGACACTATTAAAAAGGTTTCTACATATCGTAGGCGTGTTGCATTTGAAAGAGATTTAACTGGTGAAGGTCTACATTACCACCATTCAAACCTCCTCCTCCCATTCTGTAGTCTAGAGACTATTGAATATTATTTCATTTCTTCTGTGAAGGGCCTCATTTTTCTGTCCTTAAAGGTTAAACAGTAGTAAGTGATTTCACGTAATTCAAATACTGTTCTTTGTATTTTTTGGCTAATCCCTACTATAGTGTGAAGACCATTTAAGGCACATACAGTATGTCAAACTCAAGGCCCGGGGGCAAAATCAGGCCTGTGAATGAATTACAGTATCTTCGGCCCACGGGATGATATTTAATCATTACTATTAGAACTGGTCTTCTGGTATGTCGCACAGTCCATGTTAAGAAATTAATGCAACTAATTGTTTTACTTCCTCAACTCAATTAATTTACATTCTTGGTTTACATTCTTATGCGTTTTCAGTGTTTAATGTATGCAGTTTCATCTGTGTAATTTATCTTGCTATCGAGGGACATTGATTTTTGAAGGAAATTTATTTTTTTGCTGTTTGCCTGCAATGTCCTCTGGAATTGGGGCGGGAGGGGGGGGGGGGGGGGGGGGGGGGGGGGGGGGGGGGGGGGGGGGGGGGGGGGGGGGGGGGGGGGGGGGGGGGGCGGCAGAGAAAATGGTATGGGGGCGCTTCGCTTCGCGCTACCTCCAATGAAGCCACACACACCCATACCATTTTTTGTAAGCATAATAACATCAGTTGCTGTTGAAGTTGCAACAGACACGCAGCATACATAAAGCTAAAGGTCTGACTCTGAGAGTTTTCTGTTTTCAATGATGAAATGCTGTTGGTTTAGTGCTGACACAGCTGTTAGTAGCGGGTAGCAGTAGTTAGTAGCAGTAGTAGTTGTTTCAAATCTAAAAACATCTTGGGTTGTTTTGCATGCCATCGTGTTTGGTGGGGCAGTCAGGGCATTTAGGGGGGCATTGCCCCCCCCCCCATGCCTATGCCTAGATCCACCCCTGCATTATGCACTGTTGTTGTCGTCTTGGTTTGTGTTTGGATATAATTACTTGCATGAGCGGTGTGGGTGCAAGTGAGGCGATCTGTGTGCGGTTTTCGGTGGTCGGCTGTCGGTCCTTCAGGGGAGTCTGATTGGTTGGTTTAGGTCATGAGCATTAGCCGGCTACAGTAGTGCCACAATATTTGCATGGTGCATTTCTATAGCGCCTGTATCCAAGGCGCTTTACATAGCTTGTGCATCACATTCACCACATTCACACAAACATTCATTTACTGATGGCAGCAGAAATCAAGCAAGGTACCTACTAGCACGTGAGGAGCAGTAGACTTTTCAGTAACCCCCGCCCTCTCCCCAGGGTCCACCCAAGGGTAGGACACTTTTCAGGACGCTAGTGGGTCCATTTGGTTCCATTTGCACACTCAGAAAAAATGTAAAATGCATGGAATTCCCTTTTACAGTAGTGGGAGGTGTTGCCTGTTGCCCGTTGACGTTGGCATGGTTAGTTGACATTGTTCAAAATATTGCTAGTGTATCAGGGCCCTTCGCCATGGCCTACTTGTGTGCAGCGTGTAGGTTTGCTCTCTACAAAGTGCTGATCTACAGTAGTTATTATGGGTGACATGTCAATCCACAGATCTGCTTATTGATGGGTGCCTTGTCAAAATAGTACCTGTGCCTGTGACTTGGTTCTAGTTTTACTGAGGTTAAGATTAGGAATATTGTTAGGATTACGTAAGGGATAACACTCGACGAACCGGTGATTCGTCGAGTGTTTCCTAACTAACCGGTGATTCGTCGAGTGTTTCCTAACTAACCGGTGATTCGTCGAGTGTTTCCTAACTAACCGGTGATTCGTCGAGTGTTTCCTAACTAACCGGTGATTCGTCGAGTGTTTCCTAACTAACCGGTGATTCGTCGAGTGTTTCCTAACTAACCGGTGATTCGTCGAGTGTTTCCTAACTAACTGACCGAGGCTGCGCCTCGGTCAGTTAGTTAGGAAACAAATCACCCGTTCGAAGGGTGTTATCCCGCTTATTACATGGCTTACGTCAGTGGTTTTCAACCAGTGGTCCGAGGACCACCAGTGGTCCTTGAGGGTGACGGCAACGGCATGTAAACAACCAAATACGTAGCTAACCAAATGGACCCGCTAACGGCGTGCTGGAACTAAATGCGGAAGCGCAGCGCGGATTGATATGAACACAGCTGTTTGCACTTTGGGGACCTTGATTATGCAGCGGTCCAATATAGCGCGGAGCGGTGATTATAGTGTAATATTTGACCGCTCACATGACCAGAACGCTGGCTTCTGATTGGAGCATTCATTCAAGCCATGTAATAAACTGTGTTAACACAGTATTACTGAGAGTAGTGTTAGGAATAATGTTAGACCCAACTATAACCAAATGTAAACTTTCTGCTAAATGTAGAGGCACTGCTAGAAACGTGAGGTTGAGCCCCTTAGATCAGCAGATTATACTGCTCAAAGAGCCTTAGACTACACACACACACACACACACACACACACACGCACGCACGTGCGCACACACACACACACACACACACACATACGTGCGCACACACACACACACACACACACACACACACACACACACACACACACACACACACACACACACACACACACACACACACGTGCCACAAGTAGCACTGACCTCTGATCTCCTGCTTAGAGCCACCTGACTGTACTTTGCCATGACGTGTGTGTGCTTATTGTCACGTGTGCGTGCGTGTGTGCGTGTGTGCGCGCGCGCGTGCGTGCACGTGTGTGTTGTCTTGTGTTTCCGATTGCCATCTTCATTTCCATTTTAAACACCTTGCTGTTTGTCTTATTGCTGTCTGAGTAGATTAGACTGTGATAAATGTGAAACCTCCATGTCTCAACACCTCCTTCCCCCTGCTATTTCCCCACTGGTTTATTTTGTCTTGAGGAGACAAGAAATTTCTCTGTTTTTGGTCACAGTTTAGTCTCACATTACCAGACAGTTGACTCTCATGATTTTTCCAAATGCTTTCATCATACAGTACAGTCTGGAACAGAAGGCTGCTCATCAGTATTCTATTTGAACCGGATGTGGGGGACGTTTTTTGTTTTTTCAACGATAACCAAAGGGTCACCATGCATCTCGTCCAAACCTACTAGTCCAAACCTACTAGGCTCTTTAAGCAGTGTTGCCAACTGCCAAAATACAAAATGCACTTAATTAACTTTTCAGAGAAACCAAATGTACCCGTAAGGGTGGACCCGTAAGGGTCCATTTGGTTTCATTTTACGATCTCCATCACAGGAGGAAAAATGGTGAAAAACGAAGGTTTTATCTCTGGCGCCTGTCAACCAATTTTCCCCCAACTCACCAGCAATAAAGCACCAGATTTTCCCCCAGGAGTTTTTCCACTAATTTTGGCGCTAGGGGGGTCTAAAAAAGGCTAAATATAGCGACAAATGCGACAAGTTGGCAACACTGTCTTTAAACTGCCGCATTTTCAGAACGTCACACTGTACAGGAAGTATGGCTGCTAGGACGCAATCACCGTAGCTGTCAAAATCATTAAGAATACGGCCACCTGCTTGAGGCCGATTCTTGAAATTTAGGTGATTCAGATGTTTAAATATAATTTAACCAACTAAATTCATTTTTACGATCTCAGGAGTTACCGATCCATAAGGGGTCCATTTGGTTACCAATGGTCCTTTCTAGGAAGGAAGGAGGACTCTTGTCATAGGAGGAAAAATGGTGAAAAATGAGGGGTTTTATCTCTGGCGCCTCTCAACCAATTTCGCCCCAACTCACCGGCAAAAATTCTGCCAGGAGTTTTTCCACTAATTTTGGCACGTTTGGGGGGCTAAGCTAAATATAGCGACAATATAGCAACACTGCTTGACACCCTCATGCCTTTTATTCTGAAGGAGTCCTCCCCGGCACCACAAGTGTTAACAATAAATAATGACTACACTGAATACATTGGAACGCTGCTGAGCATTTTATCTCATTTCCTGACAAATAAACCTTTTTATGAGTTTTCTGCCCGACGCCGACGAGACGGTCTGTGTATTTTCTCCTCACTATCCATCTCTGTCACATGTTCACTTATAACACACACACACACACACAGACACACAACACACACACACACACACACACACACACACACACACACACACACACACACACACAACACACACTCCTCGGAGGTTGGGTGACTAATAGCTGCTGTCCAGCCACCTGCCAGTGGCCAGCTGATAGCGCTGTGTGATCTACTGGGTGTGTGTGGGCTTTGAGAACAGAGACCATTATTATAGGTCTAATGGATACTCCCTAGTCCCTACCTAACACCATGCCATGCAAAAAAACCCCTCAGCTTTTATTTCAAGTGCTTCAAGTGCTTGCATTTAAGATGATTTGAAACACTACGCTACTACCACTACTAGTGTAGTGTTTCAAATCACACTAACACTATCACTCTCCAAAGTATCGCCCAACACTGCTCATCTACTATTGTTTGTGTTCAACAGTTTTTCTTGAAAAAGGTTTATTCGGTGATTTCAATGAATTCAAATATCACTATGTTTAGGGTCAGGGTTTAAGGTTAGGTTTAGGCATAGGTTTTACTGAGGTTAGGGTTAGGTTTAGTAGGGAAAAATGGTCGACCTCTTAAGGGGCTTCCACATGAAGCAATCAAAAACACTCGGCCTGGCGCATTCCATATACCAGTGGTTTTCAACGTTTTTTATACCAGGGCTCCCCAGACCCCAAAGCTAAAGATTCCATTTACTTTTGTCAACAATTCCAGGCTGGATTTCAGAGAAAACAAAACAGTCAAACATACAGATCAAATTGACCATTAATCTTTTACAAGTGTACATTCTCTAGTTGTGTAGACTTGGGCTAATTCACATGATGCATATTTTAACTCTTGAGAGCGTAGAAGAGTTACATCTGGCTAACCAACTTTACATCATTTAGCCTGGGGACCACCTGGAATCCTCTCAGGGATCACTGGTGGTCCCCGGACCACCTGTTGAAAACCCCTGCCCTATACAGTGGTGCCCAACCACTCAACCAAGGACTGATTCCTAGTTGACCGCGGAGGTGTAGGTGTATGTTTTTTGACTTGTCATGTACTTTTTTGGATTGTAAACCCTGTTTCTAAATGCATGTCTATATGTTTTAATAGTGTGTCTTTGCATTGCGCACCTGCACACAAATGCACATGTCTTATGGCAGGAGAGGGGAAATCTATTTGCGACCGTCGCGGCCGTCGCGGCCGTTGCGGCGGTTTTCTAACCGTTGTGACCGTTTGATGTGGCTCTTTGCAGTAACACAGTGAAAAACGTGGCTCTTAGTCTGTGACCGGTTGGCCACCCCTGCTCTAGAGCATTTTAGAAGTGCCACTAGTGCATTTTGGATCTTGGCAGTTGGCAACACTGCCTCCAGCAGCGTGAGCACACTAGTTTGCCTGGCCTGGGCCTGGCACCCTGGCCTGCCCTGGACTTAAAAAAGAAAAAAAAAACTGTCCAGGCCACTAGGTGGCGCAGGCCACCGGGAAACCTCCCTGTACTCCAGATGGCCAATCCGCCCTGAGTTTGTGGCGATTGGAGCGTTGGCCAGGCGTTTTTTAGCGGGGCTACTGCCAGCTCCTCTGTGTCGCTTGACAGGAGTGCTATGAGACTCGCAAGATATGGTGGTGACATTTCTTTGTCGGCTTTGAATGCAAGCGTGAGAGTTTTGAACTCGACTGGGAGCCGATGGAGGGAACGGAGAAGGGGAGTGACATGTGAGAATTTTGGCTGGTTAAAGACCAAGCGGTGCCTTTGGTGACTTTGGTGACTTTGGCCTGTTGTGTGTCCCCACATTGTGGCAGGGGCGGATTGGCACATATTTTCCCACCGGGACAATTTTGCCTTTGCCAGGCCACCCTGGGGGGGGGGAAGCTGGTTAAGCAAATGTAACTCTTTGAGAGCGTAAAAATGAAACCAAATGGACCCTTGCGGGTCCATTTGGTTTCATTTTTACGCCCTCAAGAGTTAAAATATTCATCATGTGAATTTGCCCAACTTAGTCTACACAACTAGAGAATGTAGAAGATTAATGGTCATTTTGATCTGTATGTTCCAGGCGAGCATCTAGCACATTCTAGTGCATTTTGGAAGTGCCACTAGTGCATTTTGGATTTGCATTTTTGGTGGCGCAGGCCACCGGGAAAACTCCCTGTACTCCGGATGGCCAATCCGCCCCTGATGCCGTGTAAAGATGTTAATAGTGTGTGTGTGTGTGGTGTGGTGCGTGCGTGTGTGTTTCTCTCTCTCTAGGATCTGCCACTGTGAGGGCGATGAGGACAGTCCTCTCATCACCCCGTGTCACTGCACCGGCTCGCTGCGCTTCGTGCACCAGTCCTGTCTGCAGCAGTGGATCAAGAGCTCCGACACGCGCTGCTGTGAGCTCTGCAAGTACGACTTCATCATGGAGACCAAGCTCAAGCCTCTGCGCAAGGTTAGACCGCATGGGTGTGCGCTTGTGTGTGTGTTCACTTCATGGGCAGGGGTGTAGTGGGACGGCGTCCCCCCACTTCTCACATCTAAAATATGTTTGGGTCTGGAAAAAAAAAATCATTAGCATGGTGAAATACATCTTGATGACATCATCAAGATGTGTTTCACCATGTTAATGAGTTTCCTTTTTTCTGAGAGTGTACAAATGGAACCAAATGGACCCGCTATAGGGTCCATTTGGTTCACATTTGTACACTCTCAGGAAAAAAAAATGAAAATGGGTGGAATTCCCCTTTAAGAGGCGTCCCCCCAACTTCTAAAAGTACCACTACAACACTGTTCATGGGGCAAGTCCAATGGAGGCTTCCATTGACAATGCATAGAGACACCGGACGTTTGAATTTGAGTTTGAGTATGTACCGATCCCGATATTTCTCGATCCGATCACTTTTTTTGCTCAATCCCGATAATTTTTCACGATCAGATACATTTTGCAAATGCATTAAGAAAAAAAGAGACTAAAACTCAATTAAATTGTCCCAAGTAAAAGATCTTATATGAAGTCCACCAAATAGCAGAATGATATAGACTAGAAGAGCACTCTTCACTCAAATGTGCACTTGGGCAACTCTAAAGCAAATTCCACAAATGTATTTACCTTCCCTAGTGTCAACCCCTTACCCCTGTGTCTGATCACTGGTTATACTGGTATATTTACCAATATTGAATGGTCTGATGATGACAAATGAGGGCCAATACTAATACTTTTCTGGTACCGATACAGTAATTGGCGATACCGATATGAACCGATATGACAAAAAAGGACCGATCCGATACTTTTCCCGATACCAATACAGTATCGGGACATCCCTAACCTAGTGGCCGCTGTTTCATTTGGGTGCGTGAAATTTGTACCCCCCGTGTGTCTCCATGGGGCGAGTGGCGAGGGGCTAGTTTCAAAAAAGGGCATTTTTTTGAAACTTAGAGGGACTGGTAGACTGGTAGACCATAGTTCCAGAGCTGTGTGGGCCCACAGATGGGCAGAGGTTCGTGCCAACATGTCCATTGTTGTGCCCCAGTACAGGGGCTTTGAGGAGTTGTTTCTGAGGTCTGGAACCGGACGCTGCCTTAGTGGAGCTCATTGTTGAACCTCCTGGACCCTGATTACAGAACCTTTTATCCATCGTGTCTGCACGCAGCAGGACACTCTCATTTACATTCCTACAGCCATTGTTAGACACACACACACGCACGCACACACACACACACACACACACACACACCAGGGGCGGATGTAACATTTCTCATTTGGGGTGGGGGTGGGGGGAGAAAATGGTATGGGGGCGGCTTCATCGCCCGTGGCGCCAAGGACTTTTATTAGTAAAGCATCAATAATAAAATCAGTTGTTGTTGAAGTTGCAACAGACACGCAGCATGCATAAAGCTAAAGGTCTGACTCAGAGAGTTTTCTGTTTTCAATGATGAAATGCTGTACACAATCCTTGCAGTCTGGATAGGTTCATATGATTAGCTTCAAAGTAGCAGAAGTGTTAACTCGTGCGACTCGTCAATGGGAGGGGAAGTGTTAAGAGGTTCAACATTTTAAGTGGTTTTGGTGTTTGTGTTCTCGTCTGGGTGAATAGCTGCTGTGCGCACTCACTTGCACGCGCACACACACACACACACACACACACTCACACACATGCACGCCCAGAGTCCAGTGTGTTGTAGCGCTGGCCACAGATCACAGCGGTCGCATGCTGCTGTCCGGCATCAAATATTTAGAGTCAGTGCTTGGCGTTAAACTGTTCCTGAACGCATGCAGCCAGATGGAGTTTCACCAACATCACCGCTAAACCAACAACTTAATCTCTGACGCTACTGCGGCGGCGGCGGCTGCTGCTGTCGTTGGTTTGCTTCGGTGCTTGAATTACCACACCGGTGTGTGGGTGTGGGTGTGGGTGTGTGTGTGTGTGTGTGTGTGTGTGTTGTGTGTGTGTGTGTGTGTGTGTGTGTGTGTGTGTGTGTGTGTGTGTGTGTGTGTGTGTGTGTGTGTGTGTGTGTGTTAGGGCATTAACCAAACACGTTTTTTGCTAGTCGAATCGAATACTTTGGTAGTCGAATAATTGTCGACTAGTCTATAGTGATATATATATATATATATATTTGTTTTTTAGCCAATAAAATGTGTGATTCTGGACTTCCCATTGAAAAAATACATGCCTATTACACTACTGTAACTCAGTTACATTATGACATGAAAAATGAGCAATCAACCTACAATTACTACTAACACCACAGCACACATCCACAATGCCTGCTGCAGAAAATTGAAAAATGTATATCAAAAATTATTATTACCGAATAACGAATAGTGAATTAATAGTCGAATAGTGTTTTGCTAGTCGAATAATCGACTAGTCGAATATTTAGTTAATGCCCTAGTGTGTGTGTGTGTGTGTGTGTGTGTGTGTGTGTGTGTGTGGTGTGTGTGTGTGTGTGTGTGTGTGTGTGTGTGTGTGTGTGTGTGTGTGTGTGTGTGTGTGTGTGCGTGCGCGCCAGACAGTGCTGCCAACTGCCAAAATCCAAAATGTGGCACTTAGTGGCTCCTCCAAGATGCACTAGAATGCGCTAGAGCAGTGGGTTTTCAACCATTTTCATACCAGGGCCCACTGTTTATTCTGAAATTTAGCCACGGACCACCATTTGACGACGTTTTCACCCCACAGACCTAGAAACGAAAGATTTCTTTTGGTTTTGTCCACAATTCCAGGCTTTATTTTCGCAAACAAAACAGACATTCTTCTACATTCTCTAATTGTGTAGACTTCTTAATTAAGTGGGCTAATTCAGATATTTTAACTTTCGAGAGCGTAAACATGAAACCAAATGGACCCGCAAGGGTCCATTTGGTTTCATGTTTACGCTCTCGAGAGTTATACATTTGGTTAATGAACTTTTCATCTGGTTAACCAACTTAGCTGGGGACCACCTGGAACCCTCTCAAGGACCTTTGCGGGTCCATTTGGTTTCATGTTTACGCTCTCGAGAGTTATACATTTGGTTAACAAACTTTTCATCTGGTTATAAGCAACTTAGCTGGGGAGCACCTGGAACCCTCTCAAGGACCACTGGTTGAAAACCACTACGGTAGACCATTGGGTTTTCAACCACTCTCATACCAGGGCTCATATCATATATATGTTTATTCTGCATTTTGCGCCGGGTTTGCAACACTGCCAAAACGTCTCTCTCTCTCTCCAACAGCACAGCAACGATTTGCTGAAACCCACATGGAAAGAAAATATCAGTGCATATATGAGAAGGAGGCATGTTTGTTTTGAAAGCGGGCGGTATCACTTTGTTGGTCTCACTTCCTCGTGTGTTATGGCTGGGAGATTCACTAACTAGTTTTGTCAGGCGTCATAGCTTACATTTACTATTTTAAAAGGAAGTGGAAAGGCCGCATGTGAGGATGTTATATTGATAATATACAGGGGTGTAGTGGAGGGGGGACGCGGGGGGACGGCGTCCCCCCACTTCTCACATCTAAAATATTTTATATACAGGGGTGTAGCGGAGGGGGACGCAGGGGGACGGCGTCCCTCCACTTCTCACATCTAAAATATTTTATATACAGGGGTGTAGTGTCAGGGGGACGCGGGGGGGCGTCCCCCCCCACTTCTCACATCTAAAATATTTTATATACAGGGGTGTAGTGGAGGGGGGACGCGGGGGGACGGCGTCCCTCCACTTCTCACATCTAAAATATTTTATATACAGGGGTGTAGTGGAGGGGGACGGCGTCCCTCCACTTCTCATATATAAAATATTTTTGGGGCAAAAGTAGGCCTATGTCTTTTGTCTAGCCATTTACTTTTATGGACACACTTGCAAACAATGCATTGTAAACAATCTTTCTCAATATGCTATAATGTTTTAATAGTGTGTCTGTGTGCGTTGAATTTCGCTCATTTTCAATATTTTACCATGCCATTAATAGACCTTAGAGATGTGTTTCCTAGAAATGGAGGTCTGAAAAAAAATCATTAGCATGGTGAAATACATCTTGACATCATCAAGATGTGTTTCACCATGTTAATAAGTTTCCTTTTTTCTGAGAGTGTACAAATGGAACCAAATGGACCCGCTAGGGTCCATTTGGTACTACTACAACACTACTACAACACTAGTACAACTACAACACTGATAATATATATTCATCATCATCTCTCTTCTCAGTGGGAGAAGCTCCAGATGACAGCCAGTGAGAGGAGGAAGATCGTGTGTTCGGTGACGTTCCACGTCATCGCCATCACCTGCGTGGTGTGGTCTCTGTACGTGCTGATCGACAGGACGGCCGAGGAGATCAAAGCAGGTAACAGCGCCGCCCCGCAGGCCACTGCCATGTGATCTACGCATTATACGTTTTAAATCAGGGGTGTAAAACTCAAATCGACAGCGGGCAAAAATGGTACAAGCCTCTAAGTAGTAGTAGCCTTGCCAAGCCATGATGTCATGAGGCCCATAGGGCAGGAGCCTATCTCCTGTTTCTGTAGCGTGAGGCAGCTTGATCTACAAGTACACCCTCTGGACATGACGCTAGTATGTCGCAGGGAATTACCAGGGTGGACACTCTAACTACAAGGCCACTGAGTTGGTTACAAGTGCCTAAGCCTAAACGTAACCTCAAAAACCCTATGCCTAAGCCTAACCTTAACCCCCCACTGATAGGGTACCTGCCGCGACCGATACGACTTAACCCTTAGTGTACTGAACGCGTTTTGGTGTTCTAAGCATTATGTTTTAACTATTGAAAAATAGCAGATCTACAAGCTCATAGCGCGCCACCGAGTGGCGCGCTATGAGCTTGTATCTCTGCTATTTTTGAAAAATGGTGAAAACGTGGTGCAAATCTTTGAATATTAGAAACTAGAAATCTAGACAGGACACAATGGCTTAACTCCCCACTGATATGATACCTGCTGCGACTGATAGTATACCTGCTGCGACCAATAGTATACCTGCCGCAACCGATATGATACCTGCTGCGACCGATATGATACCTGCTGCGACCGATATGATACCTGCCAGTATCATACAGGTTTGCCGACCACTGGTAACCGTCCGGACTCATTTCCTATCGGCCACGGCTGATGAAAACCTGGTGAAAACCTCTGAATTAGAGATAGTTAAAATATCCATCATGTGAATTAGCCCCAAGTCTACACAACTAGACTCCAGGTCTGTAGTTACTAGAGAATGTAGAAGATTAATGGTCATTTTGATCTTTCTGTATGTTTGACTGTTTCGTTTCCACAGATCCAGTCTGGAATTGTGGACAAAAGCAAAATAAATCTTTAGTTTTGGCGGTCTGTGGGGCTAAAATGGCCTCTGGTCCTCTGTGGCTCACATGCAGAATAAATAGCGGGGCCCTGGTGTCAAAAAGATTGAAAACCACTGCTTCATATGAAAAAACTTTGGAGTTTCCCCATATACACCCTGCCCATTCTTCCAGCCCACCCTAGTAGGGCTGGCTAAATCCGGCCCTGGGTGGTGATGGTCTGTGGCTGGAATGCCAAAATAAATGATGGGGCATTGATCTGCAAGGTGTTTCAAGCACTCACTCCAGCAGTTAGCAGACGGAGGGACAAGCTGTGTGCTGATGCGAACAACACCATGACTCACACACATGTTCACAAAGCAAGACGTTCGCTCGCAGCTCCAGTCGCCATGGAGATGAGCTGCACATTCTCCTCTCGAGAAGCTGTTTGTCTGTAAGCCATCGCCGCAGGGCCGGATTTAGCCAGCCCTTCTAGGGTGGGCTGAAAGAATGGCTGCAGGGTGTATGTATGTATGGGCATTAAACTCCAAAGTTTTTCATATGAAGCAGTGGTTTTCAAACTTTTTGACACCAGGGCTCACTATTTATTCGGCAATTGAGCCACGGAGGAGGACCACCATTTGAGGACATTTTAGCCCCACGGACCCCCCAAAACTAAAGATTTCTTTTACTTTTGTCCACAATTCCAGGCTGGATTTGGGAAACCAAACAGTCCAACATACAGATCAAAATGACCATTAATCTTCTACATTCTCTAGTTGTGTTGTTAGTTCAGATGATGAATATTTTAACTCTTGAGCGCATAAAAATGGAACCAAATGGACTCCATTTGGTTTCATGTTTACGCCCTCAAAGAGTTACATCTGGTTAGCCAACTTTCCACCATTTAGCCTGGGGACCACCTGGAACTCTCTCTCAACCACTGGTGGTCCCCGGACCACTGATGAAAACCACTGATATTACCTTTCATCGGATGGGCATACAGGATGCACATTTGGGTGGGCACTAGTGCCCACCCCTGCCCCCGCCTCTAGATCCGGACCTGCATCCCCGTCATCGCCACGCTACCTACGGATAAACGCCACAGATGGCTGTTCGCTTTCGCAACACACAGCAGGGCCAAAACGGAGAAAATTGCCGAGGGTCGGACTGTGTTTCAATTTTCTTCAAAAAACAATTTCCCTTAATA
Source organism: Benthosema pterotum (assembly GCA_039105355.1). Classification (NCBI taxonomy): domain Eukaryota; kingdom Metazoa; phylum Chordata; class Actinopteri; order Myctophiformes; family Myctophidae; genus Benthosema; species Benthosema pterotum. The sequence goes on from CM076974.1 coordinate 48,464,326, forward strand.
CTGTGGTTTTCAACCTTTTTCATACCAGGGCCCACTATTTATTCAGCATGTGAGCCACAGAGGACCACCATTTGATGACATTTTAGCCCCACAGACCCCAAAAACTAAAGATTACTTTTGGTTTTGTCCATAATAACAGGCTGGATTTGGGGAAACCAAACAGTCCAACATACAGATCAAAATGACCATTAATCTTCTACATCGTCACCTTCTTAAAATAATCGCCTAAGTCATTTTTTGGCCATTTTTTGCGATATACTGTATATTATACAGTATAAAATTCTGTATAATATACAGTATATCGCAAAAAATGGCCATGGCGATTATTTTAAGAAGGTGACGACATTCTCTAGTTGTGTAGACTTGGGGCTAATTCACAAGATGAATAGTTTAACTCTTGACGTAAACATGAAACCAAATGGACCATTGGACCCGCAAGTGTCCGTTTGGTCAAAGTGAAACCAAATGGACCCTGGCGGCTCCATTTGGTTTCAATTTTTATGCTCTCAAGAGTTAAAATATGCGTCATGTGAGTGAGACCAATTCTACACAACTAGAAGATGAATGGTCATGATGAACAGAAGCAAAATAAATCTTTAGTTTCCGGGTCTGCGGGGATAAAAAAAACATGTCCTCACTGGCTCAAATAAATGGTGGTCCCTGAGACGAAAAAAGGTTGAAAACCCCTGCACTATAGGAACAAGAGTAGTAGGCTTATTAGTTCATGTTCTGGACATAATAAAGTTGTAAGAAATACCACGGATGTAATGTCTGAAAAGTCTGCATTAATGCAACACGGTGTGAACTGTTTTTTGAAACAGGGGGAAGTATGGTCATTGCTTGTTACGTTTATTTACGTCATACTAAACTGGTGGGTGTGTGTGTGCGTGCGTGTGTGTTTTTTATTAACATAATACATGATACAAACACTCTCTTTATACCCATGCAGCCGGAAGAATCCCAGGTAAATGTTTAACACTTTTGAAACCTTTTTTTTAATTTATCTGTGTGTGTGTTTTCATGAATGTGTGTACACGTGCGTGTATGCGTATGTGTGTGCTTTGCTTGTGTGTGCGCATTGGCATGTGTGAGTATTTCCTTTTCCAGATGTACAGTATCTTCCCATTAGCCCTTCCAACATTCCATACAGTAGGTCAGGGGTCAGCAACCTGCGGCTCAGGAGCCGCATGCGGCTCCAGAACACAGCCCTAGTGGCTCAGTGGCTGTAGCATTATTACATACACACTGGGGCTCTAGAACACAGCCCTAGTGGCTCAGTGGCTGTAGCATTATTACATACACACTGGGGCTCTAGAACACAGCCCTAGTGGCTCCCTGGCTGTAGCATTATTACATACACACTGGGCTCTAGAACACAGCCCTAGTGGCTCAGTGGCTGTAGCATTATTACATACACACTGGGCTCTAGAACACAGCCCTAGTGGCTCAGTGGCTGTAGCATTATTACATACACACTGGGCTCTAGAACACAGCCCTAGTGGCTCCCTGGCTGTAGCATTATTACATACACACTGGGCTCTAGAACACAGCCCTAGTGGCTCCCTGGCTGTAGCATTATTACATACACACTGGGCTCTAGAACACAGCCCTAGTGGCTCCCTGGCTGTAGCATTATTAGCCTACATACACACTGGCTCTAGAACACAGCCCTAGTGGCTCCGTGGCTGTAGCATTATTACATACACACTGGGCTCTAGAACACAGCCCTAGTGGCTCAGTGGCTGTAGCATTATTACATACACACACTGGGGTGATCCACACCAACATAATATAAACATTTCAGTCACCCAAAACGCGTTGCGCTGTCTGACAGTTGCCAGTTAAAGTAGCACTTGGCCATGTCAAAAAAAGCCCAGCAGTTATCAGAGGTGGAGCTTTCAATCTGAACCACCCATTTTCAAAGGTTTACTCAGTTTACTATGTCATTAATATACCTTAGAGATGTTGTGTGGACTAGAAATGGAGTTCTGTAAAACTCCTTTATTTTTTTTAGAAACTCCATTTCTGAAGAAAGCTTGTGTTTCACCATGTTAGTGATTTTTCTTTGAGGACCTTTTTTTCTGAGAGTGTGCAAATGGAACCAAATGGACCCGCCAGGGTCCATTTGGTTCACATTTGCACACTCTCAGGAAAAAAATAAATAATAAAATGCGGCTCCAGACAGATTTTGAATTTAATTTTGGGTCGAAAATGGCTCTTTCAACATCTTGGGTTGCCGACCCCTGCAGTAGGATATAAATAGCATTGGACCTTGTAGCCTTTCTGCTAAAGTATGGATATTTTCCTGGCAGCCAGCACTAACAATCAATAGTAACAAACCTATTAGTTTTTTTTAAGCAGATTTGAATTGACCAAAAAAAACATTTAAAGTGCTGAAAAATGTTTTAACACTCGCATGACTGAAGCAAAGTCTCGTGGAGACACAGACAGTCAGAAGTCTGTGTGGAGTTTGCCCTGACCCTCACAAAACATGCAGTAATCCTGGACTCTAAACTGCCTCCCCCTGGCCAGCCGGGGCACCTGATGGAGGGGACAGGAACTGGTTGGAATCAATGACAATCTAATAAGGACAGGAAGCCAAGACACCTATGGGGGAGTCCACATTTGTTCATGGGAGGAAACAGACATGCTCAGTACAGACCAGGAAGTTTGACGCTTGGCAAACCATGCATGCCATTGGTCTCTTGGATGGTTTGACTTCCTGATCTGTACTGCGCATGTCTGTTTCCTCCCATGAACCAATGTGGACTCCCCCGTGGGTGCCTTCGCGACAACTCCTTTTTCAATTCTCCTTGGTACAGATCAGGAAGTCAAACCATCCAAGAGACCAATGGCATGCATGGTTTGCAAGCGTCAAACTTCCTGGAATGTACTGCGCATGTCTGTTTCCTCCCATGAACCAATGTGGACTCCCCCGTGGGTGCCTTCGCGACAACTCCTTTTTGAATTCTCCTTGGTACAGACCAGGAAGTATAACGCTTGCAAACCATGCATGCCATTGGTCTCTTGGATGGTTTGCCAAGCGTCAAACTTCCTGGTCTGTACTGAGCATGTCTGTTTCCTCCCATGAACCAATGTGGACTCCCCCATAGGTGTCTTGGCTTCGTGTCCTTATTAGATAGTCATTGGTTGGAATAACGTGTTCCTTCCACAACGCTACGTCCAACCAGGGAAACTCCCCCCTGTCAGGTGAAAAGAAGGCAGCTTGGACTCCTCATGTGTTGTAGGAATCATGAGGCCAGTCTGCTGCCTCCCCAGGTTGGTGGAGGGTCCTCTCTCAAACTGAGCCAACGACCCTGGACTGTAGATTCAGCAGGGCCGGATTTAGCCAGCCCTACTAGGGTGGGCTGGAACAATGGCAGGGTGTACGGGCAACTCCTTCTCCCTCTCAAAGTTTTTCATATGAAGCAGTGGTTTTCAAATCTTTTTGATACCAGCCAGGGCCCACTATTTATTCGGCATTTGAGCCACAGACCACCATTTGATGACATTTTAGCCCCACAGACCCAGAAACTAAAGATTTATTTTGCTTTTGTCCACAATTCCAGGCTGGATTTGGGAAACAAAACAGTCCAACATACAGATCAAAATGACCATTAATCTTCTACATTCTCTAGTTGTGTAGACTTGGGCTAATTCAGATGATGAATATTTTTAACTCTTGAGAGCGTAAACATGAAACCAAATGGACCCGCAAGGGTCCATTTGGTTTCATTTTTACGCTCTCAAAGAGTTACATCTGGTTAATCAACTTTCCACCATTTAGCCTGGGACCACCTGGTCCTCTCTCATAAGGACCACTGTTGCTCCCCAGACCACTGGTTGAATGAAAACCACTGATATTACCTTTCACTGGGTGGGCATACATACAGGATGCATGTTTGGGTGGGCTCTGCCCACCCCTGCCCCCCTCTAGATCCGGCCCTGAGATTCCGTTGTGCCTTGGTGTTTTATGGTTGGGTTTTTACAACTCTTCCTCCTCTTCCCCAGGCTCTCTTAGCGACCGTTAAGGGCCTGCTCTGCTTCACTCGCATTTGTGTAGAGATTAAACATTATGAGCCACTTATATCTGTGTAGTTTTACTGTAGAGACACCAGGGTTTGGGTATAATATCTCCTCGCTCACCGCAAAGTGTTCAGAGTAGGGCATTCACTCGGCAAAGTAAGTGAGGTAAATATGACAATAACACTGTGTGTGTGTGTGTGTGTGTGTGTGTGTGTGTGTGTGTGTGTGTGTGTGTGTGTGTGTGTGTGTGTGTGTGTGTGTGTGTGTGGTGTGTGTGTGTGTGTGTGTGTGTGTGTGTGTGTCTGTGTGTGTGTGTGTGTGTGTGTGTGTGCCCCTACTTTGGAAACTATTCAGTTTTCAAGCAGTCTGCAGTTCGCCCTTTTCTGGTGTCTGTCATGTGTGGTTCTTGCGTACTTCCCTCTGTTTCACCCTGTTTTTGGATTGATTCCCCTGTACTTGAATGTGGTACACACACACACACACACACACACACACACACACACACACACACACACACACACACACAATTTGTTATCCTCCGCACCCATACACATCCAGCGCCGATTCTTCCTATACGCAGACTACGCACTCTGCGTAGGGCCCCCGCTTCCCCAAAGGCCCCCCCGCCAGCTCTGAGTAAATAACTAATTGAAAGAACTGTTATTTACGCAAATAACGTAGAGTGGGCGAACGTAACCGCTCTAGTGCATGCTCAAGAAGGGGAGCTCGGTGAGCAGTTTGCTCGCTTGTTACAAAACCTTGGTTACGTTCGTAACCCCCAGTTCTGTACGTAGAAGGGAAATCTTCTTCCGTAAACAGCGTCACTTGAATCATGCGCGCTGTCGCGGTTTTTTACACCACGCAGAAACGCCCCCCCTTTTTGCTTAGCATGTTTTGTCAACAACATCATTACTTCAGGATATGAAAAAAGGAGCAGCAGCAGTCAGGTAGGCTGGCAGGCTAACGCTATGAATGACTGCAGTTTTCGGTTGTGCTGTTCAATGATGGGTTGTCGGTAGTGTGTTGTTGTGTTGTACAAAATGTTTACTGGCAGAGATACAAGCTTGTTGTATTTTGTCAATAATAATATCTCCTATCATGCGGCATGCCCAAAGCTTAGAGTATTATGGATATAGACAGTTATGTCAACTCCGTTCACTTCATGAAGCCAGTCCCATCACAGAGTCTCTGTGACTGATGTTTATGTGGCACTATTATGCTACTACACAGAATGTGTTGGTTACTGTAGCCTACAATACTTTGACGGTGAACAAATATTTTCAACTCTTATTTGTCCCTATTCTAGACCTGCTACATCTCTACATAAGAGACAGTTTCATAGTTTTGTTGTTGGTCAGGATTGAAATGGCAATAAATACATTCATTTGAAAAGGAAACATTGGGGAGAGAGAGAGAGAGAGAGAGAGAGAGAGGAGAGAGAGAGAGAGAGAGAGAGAGAGAGAGAGAGAGAGAGAGAGAGAGAGAGAGTCCATAGGTTTATAACAATTAAGTTATCTATAATTTATTTCTCCGCAAAAAAATGGCCAAAATAACAAAAAATGCCAAAATCAGCGCCTGAGAAGCAGGGCCCCTAGTAAAAACCTGCTTAGGGCCCCTTGGAGGCCAGAATCGGCACTGCATACCATTTTCGGTTACAGGACTTTTATTAGTCAAGTAAAGCATCAATAATAACATCAGTTGTTGTTGAAGTTGCAACAGACACGCAGCATGCATAAAGCTAAAGGTCTGACTCAGAGAGTTTTCTGTTTTCAATGATGAAATGCTGTTGCAAACAGTGGTGCCACAGCTGTAGTTAGTTAGTAGCAGTAGTAGTGTTTAAAATCATCTTAAATATAAGCACTTGAATTTGAAATAGCTTGGTTTATTTTGCATGCCAGCGTGTTTGGTGGGGCACTTAGTTAGGGACGGGGGTCCATGCCTAGATCTGCCCCTGACACACACACACACACACACACACACACACACACACACGCGCGCACGCACACACACACACACACACACACACACACACACACACACACACACACACACACACACACACACACACACCACACACACACACACACACACACACAGGAGGAAAAAGAAGAAGAAGTGAGGCTGGACTTTAACGTGTGCATGTGCACCTTTTGTCCCTTTCTCTCTCTCTCTCTCTCTCTCTCTCTCTCTCTCTCTCTCTCTCTCTCTCTCTCTCTCTCTCTCTCTCTCTCTCTCTCTCTCTCTCTCTCTGTCTCTCTCTCTCTCTCTCTCTCTCTCTCTCTCTCTCTCTCTCTCTCTGTCTCTCTCTCTCTCTCTCTCTCTCTCTCTCTCTCTGTCTCTCTCTCTCTCTCTCTTCTCTCTCTCTCTCTCTCTCTCTCTCTCTCTCTCTCTCTCTCTCTCTCTCTCTCTCTCTCCCTCTCTGTCTCCCCCCCCCCCCCCCCCCCCAGGCATCCTGGAGTGGCCGTTCTGGACCAAGCTGGTGGTGGTGGCCATCGGCTTCACGGGGGGCCTGGTGTTCATGTACGTGCAGTGCAAGGTGTACATCCAGCTGTGGCGCCGGCTCAAGGCCTACAACCGCGTCATCTACGTGCAGAACCGCCCCGACACGTCCTGCAAGAAGCCGGCCCTGCAGGAGAAGCCCCCGCTGGGCAGCAGCCCCCCCGCCGAGCCCTGCTGCCCCGAGCACAGCAACAAGGACGGCCTGCACCACCACCACCACCACGGACCCCACGGACCCCCACAGCCGCCCCCGCCAGCACCACCCGCCCTGGGGGTGGGGCTGGTGGTGGGGGGCGGTGGGGGTGGGGGTGGGCCGCCCCTGGGCCTCATGGGGGGCGGGGGGGGACCGCCCACTCAGTCCGACACGAACTCCTCGTCCCAGTTCACCGAGACGACCGAGGACTACAGCATGGACATCCTCCATGTCTGACCAGCTAGCTGTCTGTCTGTCTGTCTGTCTGTCTGTCTGTACGCCCCGTCAGCACACGTCTCTCACACACACACACACATGTATACATGCACACGCACACATGAACGTGCACACACAAAAAAATAAAGCAAAAGCTTCCCAGGAAAGGTGAGATCCAGTAGCAACCAATGACCAACTTGGGACTGGTTATACTTGCTAGTTGCGCCCCACCATGGGGCATACACGGGTATTTGAGACTATCAACGGTAGTTACTGTGTTTAACAACCCTGTTCAGTCCTCACTAATGTCTTGACTTGTTTGCTCTTATTTTCCGAAGCAATTATAATAGTCATAGTGTGCGGAGTGCACAATCATCATTCTATTTTTTAAACACAGCTCATAGAAAAGTGGCAACTTCTGGCAGTTTTCCGTAAAGTGAACAAACCGGATGTCCCACGGCTTGTCTCTCTGGAGCACCGTCTCTCCAGGCTTTCATTTCGCAGTGCGGATGTTAGCCTAAAGATCGATCGATCTAGTTGCGCCCAGGTTGCAACCTAGCTTGTGGTATATTATGGCCGCGACTAGTTGACTAGTTGCGACCTGGCCGCGATTACTTACGACCTGATCGTGACCAGGATGTAAGGGTTAGGGTAAGGGTTTGGACGTTTGGTTAGGGTTAGGTTTTGGTTTTCTGGTTTAAGGACTTCAGGGTTTTGTAATCCCACACCTGTACGTTTAAGTACAAGACACAATAATGAAAGAATGTTTGCTTCTGCTTTTGCTGTGTTTGTTGAAGAAGAGTCTCTGTGATTGTGATTGTTCTGAATGGTTTTTAAATGTGATGAGATTTTTACCTAATTTTGCCTAATTTGGTAATTCCTGTGGTAAAGTATTAGTACCGGTATACCTGTATGGCTAGGTTTAGGTATAGTTATGCTGAGGTTCAGGATTATTCATAGGTTTACTGTTTAACTATTATAGTTTACCATTTACATTTTAGCTGTAGTGCAGTAGCCAATGGCATCAGTGAGGAAGTGGGCAAGATGGCTGCCGTTCGTAAACACCTTTCTACGAGAGTGCAAATCTTGGGCTAGGGCAGGGGTGCCCAAAAGGTAGATGGTGATCTACCAGTAGATCACACAGACCATGCAGGTAGATCACATGACAGTCCCCCCAGCACTTGGACCCTTATAGATCTGTAACTCTTGAGAGCGTTAAAATGAAACCAAATGGACCCTTACGGGTCCATTTGGTTTCATTTTACACTCCCAAGAGTTAAATTATATTTAAACATCTGAATTACGTAATCTAAAAGAGTGTCACACAATTAGAAAATGGAGAATAATTGTTATTTTGACCGTTTTGCCCGTTCTCTTTTGCAATTGTGAACAAAAACGTGAAAGTTCTTAGTTTTGGGTGCAAGAAACTAGACTGAACATCAAAAACTGTCAACTCAAATTCATTCATTATAAGTGCATTATTCTTAAACACTATAACAGTAAGTAACACCATCACCACTATTTCAAAGCTCAAACTTTCTAGGGGGCCTTGAAATGGATTTTCAGTAATGGAACAATCACATTTTTCATGTGTAGATCTTGTTGAAACGTTTTGACATTTTGAAAGTAGCTCTCTCAAGTGAAAAAAGTGTGGGCATCCCTGGGCTAAGGTTAGGGTCTTGCCGGTGTCATGGGAAGACCCTTTCCCCTCTCAAATGGCCTATAAACCAGTCACGACCGGGCTGTGACCTGGTCATTGGTCGCTATTGGATCTTGTCGTCTCTCCAAGCTCATAGCAAAACACACAGCAGCCGGCCATTCCATCGTGCACCCAAACACACGCAGCTGTGCGTGTGTTACGGTTCTTGGAGCCTCTGCTTTGCACAGCCACACTTTAAACACACACACACACACACACACACACACACACACACACACACACACACACACACACACACACACACACACACACACACACACACACACACACACATCTGGGAGAGCAACGTTGACTTTAAAGAGGACTCCCGTGTTTTTTTAGTGGGGATCCCATCTAGAGGGATGATGTTGCGTGCTTGACGTTTTTTTGGGGCGTACATCGCTTTGTTTGTTTGTTACGAGTCGCCGTGGGAACGGCGCTGTGTAGCGTCACACTGGAACGTACGTACGTACGGCCGAACGAGAGCCGTCGGATCTCTGGGGACCTGTCCAGCCTACTGCCGTCCATCCGTCCATCCGTCTGTCCGTTCGTCCTCTTCTACTACTGCTGCGGCTCGTCTGGGACGGTTTCTTTTGATGTGTTCGTTTTTATGTTTGTTCGTCGATGTTTGTTTGTTTTTTGTTACCTCCCTAGCGGTACCGCCAGCACCGTGGGGTCCTGCCACTGTCCCGACCCCCACCCCCATTCTGATCACTCATCCCAGCACTTTCCTTCCTTTCTTTTTTTTCCCCGTTCTAAAAACCTTTACATATGGAGGATCTCTGTTAACTATTAAGTAGCGTAGACAATGGAACCCAACGGACCCCGTCGTCCATGCACAGATTGCCAAGCCATCAGGGCCGGATATACACGGGGGTCGTGGGGTGTGTGTGTGTGTGACAGAGCCCACAAAATTGTGCAAGCCGTGCAACATTCCCAACATACAACTGGTAGGAAGTCAAAGATTTCGAATTGCATTTATAAAAAAAATGTCCCAACTCTCTGTGTGTAGGCCTACTTTAGTGCGAGCAGAGCAATTGGATTCTTTTTCCTAGATCGCATTTTGTTTTTTTGTGTGAAAGCAAGCGATATTCAATGATGATCGCGTTTACATTTATTTAATCATTTATTTATTTCACATAAAAGACAACGTGAACGTTCGCCACCCCAGTGCCGTGTCCAGGTACAAATCGGCAGAGGGGCATCATTGCCCCCCAAAAAATGCCCCTCCCTGTAGAGCCGGCAGTGCACCACTCCAGACACCATGTTAGTAGACACATCGGGGGTCCCGTTAGTCCACCAATTAAGGTAGAAAAAAAAAAGCCTGTGAGTTTTGTAAAAACTGATATACACGTAGCTGGCACTCATTGTGTTATTAAGGGTCCGTTCGGTTGCATTCCTACGCTCTTGAGAGTTCCCAGACCTGTAAAGACAGAGACATTTTGGGACCACCTCCCATCCTTAAGGAACGCTGAAGAGGGAGGAGAGGGGGGGTCCCTGTCCGGAGGACCCCGACTTATTTTTTTCTAGCTTTGATACACGAGTCAAGAAACCTCTATGTTGTGAACTGTGGGACTGCGAGGACTAATACGTGGATTAATTCTCTTTCTCCATTGGGTCTTTGTTTTTGTTCTCCTCTACGTTACTGCACTGATGTTGACCCCTGACCCCTGACCCTCACCCCCCCAACCCCCAGCACCTTGGGATGCCAGACGAGGAAAAGACGCAAAAAAAAAAAAAAACGAAACGTGAAAGTCCTGCTGACATAAACGATAACAGATTTTCTTGTTGAAAACGGAAGAATTACAAAATGTTACTGAACCTGATCGATCGGTACGTTGCGATATGGGAGCCGCCATGTTTTAGATAATGGAAGAAAAACAAACATCAGAACCACAAGACATTGGTTCGGATCCTTCTGCTGCCATGAACTTTTCTTGAAGGCTTTGAGAATGTAAAAAAAACAAAAAAACTTTTTTAAACCCCCGCCCCTTTGTTTTTAAACCAGTCACAGGAAATTGCTAGATAATCTCCATGTCACAAGATCATATTGGTACCTTTTTGGACATGAAATACTTTGGAGGTGTATTTTTTTTTTCTATCTATGCGGATGACACAGTGCTTACAGTATGATATTCGTGCAGGATTTTTTTGTTTTTTTTTTAATATCTGTTAATTTGTGTTGTCGTAATCATGGGATTATGCGTTGAGAAATCCACAACGTTCTGATCCTCAGAGCAGAGCTTCTCAAAGTGGATTCGGCCCACAGGCCAGATCTAGCCTGGTCCAGACTGAGTCTCTTGGTCTGGCCACGATATTGTCAACCTATAATTACTTACTGATGTACCAAGATGTATTTATACCAGGGGTTTTCAACCTTTTTGACTCCAGGGACCACCATTTGCTCAGCATTTGCGCCACGGACCACCATTTGACGTGATTTCAGCCCCAAAAACCTAAAACTAAAGAATTCTTTTGGTTTTGTCCACAATTCCAGGCTGTATTTTGCCAACAAAACATTCTAAACTTCTTAATTAAGTGGTGCTAATTCAGATGATGAATATTTTAACTCTTGAGAGTGTGAAAATGAAACCAAATGCATTTGGTTTCATTTTCACACTTAACCACACTTAACCAGCTTTCCATCATTTAGCCTGGGGACCACCTGGAACCTTCTGAAGGACCACTGGTGGTCCCCGGACCACCTTTTGAAAAACCCCTGATTTATACCATCAGAGTCGGAGTTGGGGGTTGGTCAAACGACGAATCCGAACAGACGCAGCTGATTGCCAGCCACATGATTGACAATACTACTTGATCCTGATTGGAGGAAGGCCTCCTCTCATCCTGATTGGACGAAAGGCTTTTCTCCCAAAGCCCCAAACTGAAACTAGGATTTTTTGACCCATGGGGCTCACTAATGGGGACAGGGAGGAACTCCTTATATGGTCACCACACTCTAGTGACGATTATCCAAAAAAGAAGAAAAAAAATTACAGCTTTTGAATTAAGTGACATCTCTTACTATACCGCTTTGAGAAGCTCTGGCATCTTGTTTTGCAGGGATGATTTCTGTCTTCTGTGGGGTTCTAATCACTGTGGACATGAGCTCTGTAGCAATAAGATACGTCCTAGCATGTTAACACCATAGGCGATTTTAGGCTCTCCAAGCAGGGGGTGGTGGGGGGCACTTGTACCCTTATAGATCTGTAACTCTTGAGAGCGTTAAAATGAAACCAAATAGACGGTTTCAGTTTGCACTCTCAAAAGTTAAATTATCTTTAAACATCAGAGTTACGTAATTTTCAAGAGTCTACACATACCCCCACCGGGAGGGGGGTATGTGCATCCCCGGCACATTCCTAAAATCGCCTATGGTTAATACGTTTTATCTTCACAAAGTCTTCAGTTTTCTTCTATGATTGTTGAACCACAGGTGGTGAAAAAGCACACAATTACCACTGGATATGTATGTGTAATGTGGGCAGCGGAGGAACAGGCTGCAGTCCTAAGAAACAACCAAAGCAGTGGTTTTCAACCTTTTTGATACCACGGCCCACTATTTATTTAGAATTTGAGCCATGGACCACCATTTGAGGACATTTTAGCCCTGGTCCACAATGCCATAATAATTGTGTAGACTTGCGCTAATTCAGATGGTGAATATTCTAACTCTTGAGTGTGTAAACATGAAACCAAATGGACCCTTGTGGGGCCATTTGGTTTCATGTTTACACCCACAAAGAGTTACATCTGGTTAACCAACCTTCCACCATTTAGCCCCTAGGGGACGACCTGAAAATTCCTGAAGAACCACTGGTGGTCCCCGGACCACTGGTTGAAAACCACTGGTCCAAAGTAAGCAGTGAATGAGTTTGTCACCTCTGGGACCGGTAGGGATCCAGTGTTTCTGTGACAGACAAGCAGGGGCGGATTGGCCGTCTGGAGTACAGGGAGTTTTCCCGGTGGCCTGCGCCACCTAGTGGCCTGGACAAGATCCAAAATGCACTAGTGGCACTTCCAAAATGCACTAGAATGTGCTAGATGCTCGCCTGGAACATACAGATCAAAATGACCATTAATCTTCAACATTCTCTGGTTGTGTAGACTAAGTTGGGCTAATTCAAATGATGAATATTTAAACTCTTGAGGGTGTAAAAATGAAACCAAATGGACCCGCAAGGGTCCATTTGGTTTCATTTTTACGCTCTCAAAGAGTTACATCTGGTTAACCAGCTGCCACCCCCCCCCCCCCCCCCCCCCCCCCAGGGTGGCCAAGCAAAAGTGTGCTTTGCACCGAAAGCGTCTTGTTTCATTCCAAGCGGTCGCATGTCGACGGAAATAACTTGACTGTTATTTATTGTCCAAAGTGTTCCTCGTGGCTTATATCATTATCAGCCCTCAGGTAGCTTAATTGGAATTCCCACTTCTTTTTTTTTAAATGTCATTTGAAACATGGTAAATCTTCCACTCGGTGAAGCAGAATAATAAGCACTTGTTGAAAAGATTAACCTTTTGGCCAATTGATTATATTTTAGCACTCAAAGAGAATTTTTCGCTTGGCCTCGCAAGTTAGGGGGATTTGCACTTTTCTTTCAGTTACATCTTTAGACTTGTAGTTCTAATTGGTGATCCACCATTGTATCGGTCAACATATGGGGTTGGCTGATATTCGCTGTTATTAGTCAATGGCTGGTATTCTTGAACGCTGTGGTGTAGCCAGGTACGGTGTAAGTCTTCTCATCAGCTGCATGGCAGCAAATCAGGTCTGGGGCCTTGTGATAGGCCAAAAGCCTATACCACCAGACCTGGGCCTGGGGCTTACCAAATAATTACCCAGAATAATTAAAAAGTCTAGAAGTCTCTTGTAGATTTGGGTGTAGATCTGACCTCTTAACTGAAGCATGAACAGCCTGTGTTTACTCTGAGATGTTCTATTTACTCTTGCGTGATAAAAGCTTGATTGAAAGTCATATGGCACTATGGTATGGCATAGTTGAAATCCAGCCCTCAGCGCCCCCTTCTGACAGGAAACGTCCCACCAGCTCTGAACTGGTGGGACGTTTCTGTCAGAAGACTCTGAGGTCTGATTTCACTCGTATGTATATGTATGCGTGGATGAGCTGGCAACAGATGCCACCTGCTGGTCAAATGGTGAAGGTGCATCCTTGAAGGTGATCTGTCCTAAAAGTTCGTTGTGGATTTCTCTTGGGTGATGAAGTGTTTTTTATTTTATTTTATTTAATTTTGGGGGGGGGGGGTGATCTGTTGTAAGTGCTTTTGTGTACGTGTGAAAACGTGTGAACAACGCAGCAGCGACGCCAGGGCTCGTGACGGAGCATCACAGTCATTCCAGCAACACTTTTTATTATTTTTTATTTTTTAATGCGTCTTCTTTGATACGATACGTGTGTGCTGTCAAAGGTCCAATAATATACACCTTTTTTTCCTGAAGGTTTGTATACTTGCGGCGGTACGTATACATGTTGGCAGTGAATAACAATAATAATATTAATATTACTGATGATAATAATAGCATCACTGTCAATAATTGTCTTCTGGATATTGCATTGGGGTATATTTCTGTACGTATCCCACTCCCACCACTGACCTGGGATTTGGATTCATGATGTTGTAATATAATTTTAAGTCATAATGATATGATATATGAGCCAGGGCAAGGGTGGGGAGTTTGTACTGTATGTGTGTGTTTTAGAATCAGGCTTGGTTTAAATAAATTAAATTAAAAATAAAACTAGAAACTGAAAAACTTCAATACCCTCAAGGCTCTGTGCAATTAGACAGTTTTTCTTCTTTTTAAAAAAAAAGTGCAATTACCCTTCTGTTGTTGTGTGTCCTTCTAATTTGTAGTCATGAGCTTATTATTCTTCTTATTATTACCCTTATTATTATTATTATTATTATTATTATTATTATTATTATTATTATTACCCCTATTGTATTTTGCATCCACAACGCTTATCAACTCCTGCTGGTGCACACACCAAACTTCCGCGCCCCATGGTGCAGACTGTGGGGCCGTGAAAAATCACCGGTTGGATTCTAAATTTCTTCTGTGTCCCCCTCTGCGTGTGGCATCCACTAGTTCGCCCATCAATCCCACAGATTAGTTTTTATTCCATTTTATTCATTTGTTTGTATTTAGGGTCATTTTCTGCAGTTCAAGCATACTTCCACAGGGTGGCAGGCTATTTCCAAAACTATTGGAAGTGCACGTGTGCACTTCCAATAGTTTTGGACAACACTACATAGCCAGCTCTACCCGATATAAAATGTATTTTGCAGATCTATTTGGACAATCCACACACTTTAAAGATCTAAATGGCCCTTCTGCATGTTTTGGAGATCTAATTGGTCAATCCATACCTTTCACAGATCTAATAGGCACAGATCTAATATGTTCTCACACCTGGCGGGCCCAGGCAAGACTCGGGTGCACAGGCTGTACCTGTGTACCATATTAGACTCCATCCGACTCCAACACACTAGCTCAGCTCTAGAAGGCTATGCTATAGGCTCTGTCAGGGTGCACAAGGCAGAACTCTACCATGGTCTAGAAATGTCCATTTGAAACTACTCGTCGTGCACACGAAACTAGTGTCTATGCACACAGTGTTTAGTTGCAATTGTGTGAGTACATACAGGGCTGACAACAGCTCAGCACACCCCAACATACTCTATTAACGCAGTGAACAACTAGTACAGCCCTTCCTGGTGTGATCCATTTTCTTATAGCAGAGTACACCCCCTGGCCTTGTCAATTCTACCACTAGGCAGGACTAGGCCAGACTTGGGTGCCCTACACCTGTTCTAGAAATACTCAATAAATGGCCGTGCACACAGAAATGTTGCCCGTGCACACATCGTTTAGTTGCAATGGTGTGAGTACATACAGGTCTGACAACAGCCTAATAGAGCCCAGTATGTCCAGCAAAGCCCCCAAGGGCATCTTAACCAGATCCATCCCATTATAGTCCAGTAGTACACTCTCTTCTAGTCCGTGGACACCTGGTGGGCCCAGGCAAGACTCGAGTGCACCAGGCTGTACCTGTGTACCGTATTAGACTCCATCAGACTCCAACACACTAGCTCAGCTCTAGAAAGCTATAGGCTCTGTCAGGGTGCACAAGGCAGAACTCTACCATGGTCTAGAAATGTCCATTTGAAACTACTCGTCGTGCACACGAAACTAGTGTCTATGCACACAGTGTTTAGTTGCAATTGTGTGAGTACATACAGGGCTGACAACAGCCCAGCACACCCCAACATAACACGGTGAAGACCTAGTCCAGCCCTTCCTGGTGTGTTCCATTCTCTTACAGCAGAGTACACCCCCTGGCCTTGTCAAATCTACCACCAGGCAGGACTAGGCCAGACGTGGGTGCCCTAGACCGCAATGCATTATGCCCTAAAAGACTCAAACATGTTGTTTTCAGAATTAGCAGGCTGTGCCAGGCTCCAACAGGCTTTACTATGCTATAAAAAGCAATTCTGTATGGTGAACTAGAAATACTCAATAAAACTATTGGTAATGCACACGGAACTACTGCCCGTGCGCACAACGTTTAGTAGAAATGGTGTGGGTACGTACACGGCTGACAACAGCCTAATAGAGCCCACTAGAGTCCAGCAAAGCCCCCGCCAAGGGGATCTTAACCAGATCCACCCATTACAGTCCAATAGCTGTAGGAGGCTGTGCCAGGCTCCAACAGGCTCTACAAGCTTTACAAGGCAAATCTGTATGGTGTTCTAGAAATACTCAATAAATGGCCGTGCACACAGAAATGTTGCCCGTGCACACATCGTTTAGTTGCAATGGTGTGAGTACATACAGGTCTGACAACAGCCTAATAGAGCCCAGTATGTCCAGCAAAGCCCCCCAAGGGCATATATAGTCCAGTAGTACACTCTCTTCTAGTCCGTGGACACCTGGTGGGCCCAGGCAAGACTCGAGTGCACCAGGCTGTACCTGTGTACCGTATTAGACTTCATCAGACTCCAACACACTAGCTCAGCTCTAGAAAGCTATAGGCTCTGTCAGGGTGCACAAGGCAGAACTCTACCATGGTCTAGAAATGTCCATTTAAAACTACTCGTCGTGCACACGAAACTAGTGTCTATGCACACAGTGTTTAGTTGCAATTGTGTGAGTACATACAGGGCTGACAACAGCTCAGCACACCCCAACATACTCTATTAACGCAGTGAACAACTAGTACAGCCCTTCCTGGTGTGATCCATTTTCTTATAGTATCACGCATAGTTAATGAGATAATTAGCATAATTAATCAAATATGCAAATTATCTCATTAATTATGCGAATTACAAAGATGTACATTGCAGAAATGAATTCTACGGGACAAAATACATAAGGATCAACTGAGACAAGTTCGGTAAAGCCTTTTATGAATTTATTATAGATTTTTTCCAGTTATTTGCGCCCTAGTGTCAAGTAAATTGACATTATGGGATAAAATAACAGGGAAAACCCTCTAACTATTCAATACTATTCTATTTACCAAACTTTTCTCATTTGATATTTATGTATTTTTTCCTGTAGAATCCATTTCTGCAATGTACATTTTTGTATTGTGCATAATTAATGAGATAATTACCATATTTGACACAGTGGTGGAAATACTGTAAGAGAAAAACCTAACAAATAATTGGGGAAATGGGTATCAGAAACTGGTGGATAGAAGCAGGAGCAATCACAGAGGGATCAAGTGTACAAGCTGTAGAAGGCTTGCACTACTTCTGTGCAATTTGACTGCATAGACAGTAATTTGAGGCATTAAGATACTGAATCCTGACAATGGAAGATGACTTGTTTGGAGCAGCATTCAGACATTCACTGGAATTGAGACTAGAATACGAACGGCCTTCGGCCAGTCTCACTCTAGCGCCACGCCATCCAGGTGGCCGGTTTACTGTACTGTACGTACAGTATGGTGTGTATATAGTACAATATTCTACAGTAAGTGTGCTACATTACACTACAGTACAGTCTAGTACAATACAGCATGATACAGTACAGTAAGCCCTGATGCAGTACAGTACAGTATAGTAAGGTACAGTACAGTACAGTACAGTACAGTAGGGTACAGTACAGTAAGCCCTGATGCAGTACAGTACAGTACAGTACAGTACAGTACAGTACAGTACAGTACAGTACAGTACAGTACAGTACAGTACAGTACAGTACAGTAGGGTACAGTACAGTAAGCCCTGATGCAGTACAGTACAGTACGGTACAGTACAGTAAGCCCTGATGCAGTACAGTAGGGTACAGTACAGTACAGTAAGGTACGGTACAGTACAGTACAGTACAGTACAGTACAGTACAGTACAGTACGGTACAGTAGGGTACAGTACAGTACAGTAGGGTACAGTACAGTACAGTAAGGTACAGTACAGTAGGGTACAGTACAGTATGGTACAGTAGGGTACAGTACAGTACAGTAGGGTACAGTACAGTACAGTAGGGTACAGTACAGTACAGTACAGTAAGGTGCAGTACAGTACAGTACTAATCCGTACTGTACTGTACTGCATAAGGCCTCACTGTACTGTACCCTACTGTACCATACTGTACTGTACCCTACTGTACTGTACTGTACCTTACTGTACCCTACTGTACTGTACCTTACTGTACTGTACTGTACCCTACTGTACTGCATCAGGGCTTACTGTACTGTACTGTACCCTACTGTACCATACTGTACTGTACCCTACTGTACTGTACCTTACTGTACCCTACTGTACTGTACCGTACTGTACTGTACTGTACTGTACTGTACTGTACTGTACTGTACTGTACTGTACTGTACTGTACTGTACCGTACTGTACTGTACTGCATCAGGGCTTACTGTACTGTACTGTACCCTACTGTACTGTACTGCATCAGGGCTTACTGTACTGTATCATGCTGTATTGTACTGTACTGTACTGTACCTTACTATACTGTACTGTACTGTACTGTACTGCATCAGGGCTTACTGTACTGTATCATGCTGTATTGTACTAGACTGCACTGTAGTGTATGGTATATGGTGTATGGTAATTATCTCATTAATTATGCACAATATAAAAATGTATATTGCATAAATACATTCTAGGACAAAATACATAAATATCAACTGAGAAAAGTTTCGTAAAAAGCCTTTTATCGAATAGTTAGTGTTTTCCCCGTTATTTTCTCCCACGTGTCAATTTACTTGACACATTGGCGCAAATAACTGGAAAAAAATCTATAATAAATTCATATTTGCATATTTGTTAGGTTTTTGTTAGGTTTTTCTCTTACAGTATTTCCACCACTATGTCAAATATGGTAATTATCTCATTAATTATGCACAATACAAAAATGTACATTGCAGAAATGGATTCTACAGGAAAAAATACATAAATATCAAATGAGAAAAGTTTGGTAAATAGAATAGTATTGAATAGTTAGAGGGTTGCCCTGTTATTTTATCCCATAATGTCAATTTACTTGACACAAGGGCGCAAATAACTGGAAAAAATCTATAATAAATTCATAAAAGGCTTTACCGAACTTGTCTCAGTTGATCCTTATGTATTTTGTCCCGTAGAATTCATTTCTGCAATGTACATCTTTGTAATTCGCATAATTAATGAGATAATTTGCATATTTGATTAATTATGCTAATTATCTCATTAACTATGCGTGATACAAAAATGTATCAAGCAGATTTGGATTCTACGTTAAAAATCATGTTAGGAACAACTGAGAAAAGTTTGGTACACCCTTTAATCAGGTTTTTATGGTTTTTGCCCTGCCTATTATAGTCCAGTAGTACACTCTCTTCTAGTCCGTGGACACCTGGTGAGCCCAGGCAAGACTCGATTGCACCAGGCTGTACCTGTGTACCGTATTAGACTCCATCAGACTCCAACACACTAGCTCAGCTCTAGAAAGCTATAGGCTCTGTCAGGGTGCACAAGGCAGAACTCTACCATGGTCTAGAAATGTCCATTTAAAACTACTCGCCGTGCACACGAAACTATTGTCTATGCACACAGTCTTGCAATTGTGTGAGTACACCTAGTCCAGCCCTTCCTAGTATGTTCCATTCTCTTACAGCATACTACACCCCCTGGCTTGGTCAA
Organism: Benthosema pterotum; assembly: GCA_039105355.1. Lineage (NCBI taxonomy): Eukaryota > Metazoa > Chordata > Actinopteri > Myctophiformes > Myctophidae > Benthosema > Benthosema pterotum. The sequence goes on from CM076974.1 coordinate 48,484,114, forward strand.
GTCTACCACCAGGCAGACTTCGGTGCCCTAGACCGCAATGCATTATGCCCTAAAAGACTCAAACATGTTGTTTTCAGATGTAGCAGGCTGTTTCAGGCTCCAACAGGCTTTACTATGCTATAAAAGGCAATTCTGTATAGTGGACTAGAAATACTCAATAAAACTATTGGTCGTGCACACGGAACTACTGCCCGTGCACACAATGTTTAGTAGCACTGGTGTGGGTACGTGCACAGATGACAACAGCCAAATAGAGCCCACTAGAGTCCAGCAAAGCCCCCCACCAAGGGAATCTTAACCAGATCCATCCCACTATAGTACAGTGCATTGCGGTCTAGGGCACCTAAGTCTGGCCTAGTCCTGCCTGGTGGTAGAAATGACAAGACCAGGGATTGTACTATGCTGTAAGAGAATGGAACACACCAGGAAGGGCTGGACTAGGTGTTCACTGTGTTAATAGAGTGTGTTGGGGTGTGCTGGGCTGCTGTCAGCCCTGTATGTATTCACACAATTGCAACTAAACACTGTGTGCATAGACAATAGTTTTGTGTGCACGACGAGCAGTTTTAAGTGGACATTTCTAGACCATGATAGAGTTCTGCCTTGTGCACCCTAACAGAGCATATAGCATAGCCTTCTAGAGCTGAGCTAGTGTGTTGGAGTCTGATGGAGTCTAGCCTCGACACCCAGGCTTTCATTTTCGTCCGCCTTGCGCGAAAACGGAAAGCCTGGACTAACGCGCGTTGGAAAGTGGCCTTGAGGGGCGTGTCAATCTTCCGGGGTGGGCGTCGCTCTAAATGATGTGACATAGAACAGCAGTGGACGGGCGTGGGAGGGGCCGGAGATGACGACACGTTAGTGAGATCAAATCAGAGCGCAGCACTTCCACCGTGGGTATCCCACGACACCCCCGCCCCCAATGCCAAAATCATTGAGGGCTAGACCAGGCTAGATGGAGTTTAATACGGTACAGCCTGGTGCACCGGAGTCTTGCCTGGTCCCGCCAGGTGTGAGAACAGACTGGAGGAGGGGGTACTACTGGACTATAAAGGGATGGATCTGGTTAAGATGCCTTTGGGGGGGAGGGGGGCTTGCTGGACTATAGTGGGCTCTATTAGGTTGTTGTCAGTATGTACTTGCCTTTATGTACTTACACCATTGCAACTAAACGCTGTGTGCATGGGCAGTAGTTCCAAGTGCAGATTTGCCTTGTACAGCCTAGTAGAGCCTGTTGGAGCCTTGCACAGCCTCCTATAGCAGCTGGACTATAGTGGGACTGGTTAAGATTCTCTTGGTGGGGGGCTTTGCTGGACTCTAGTGGCCTCTATTAGGCTGTTCTCAGCTGTGTACGTACCCACACCATTGCTACTAAACGGAGTGTGCACGGGCAGTAGTTCTGTGTGCACGACCAATAGTTTTATTGAGTATTTCCAGTCCACCCTACACAATTGCCTTTTACAGCCTAGTAGAGCCTGTTGGAGCCTGGTACAGCCTGCTACAGCTGAAAACAACCCGTTTGAGTCTTTTAGGGCATAATGCATTGCGTTCTAGGGCACGCAAGTCTGGCCTTGTCCTGCCTGGTGGTAGAACTGACAGGACCAGGGGGTGTACTATGCTGTAAGAGGATAGATCACACCAGGAAGGGCTGGACTAGGTGTTCACTGTGTTAATAGAGTATGTTGGGGTGTGCTGGGCTGTTGTCAGCCCTGTATGTATTCACACAATTGCAACTAAACACTGTGTACATAGACAATAGTTTCGTGTGCATGACGTGGACATTTCTAGACCATGATAGAGTTCTGCCTTGTGCACCCTGACAGAGCATATAGCATAGCCTTCTAGAGCTGAGTTCGTGTGTTGGAGTCTGAAGTCCAATACGGTATAGCCTGGTGCACCCGAGTATTGCCTGGCCCCGCCAAGTGTGAGAACGGACTAGAGGAGAGGGTACTACTGGACTATAGTGGGATGGATCTGGTTAAGATGCCCTTGGGGGGGCTTTGCTGGACTCTAATGGGCTCTATTAGGCTGTTGTCAGCCGTGTACGTACCCACACCATTGCAACTAAACGGTGTGTGCACGGGCAGTAGTTCCGTGTGCACGACCAATAGTTTGGTCATGCAGATTTGTCTTGCACAGCCTAGTAGAGCCTGTTGTCCTACAGCTACTGGACTATAGTGGGATGGATCTGGTTAAGAATCCATTGGTGGTGGGATTTGCTGGACTCTAGTGGGCTCAATTAGGCTGTTGTCAGCCGTGTACGTACCCACACCATTGCTACTAAACGTTGTGTGCACGGGCAGCAGTTCTGTGTGCATGACCAATAGTTTTATTGGGTATTTCTAGTCCACGATACAGAATTGCCTTTTACAACATAGTAAAGCCTGTGGGAGCCTGGCACAGCCTGCTACAGCTGAAAATAACCTGTTTGAGTCTTTTAGGGCATAATGCATTGCGGTCTAGGGCACCCAAGTCTGGCCTAGTCCTGCCTGGTGGTAGAATTGACAAGGCCAGGGGGTGTACTATGCTGTAAGAGAATGGATCACACCAAGAAGGACTGGACTAGGTGTTCACTGTGTTAATAGAGTATGTTGGGGTGTGCTGGGCTGTTGTCAGCCCTGTATGTATTCACACAATTGCAACTAAACACTGTGTACATAGACAATAGTTTTGTGTGCTCGACGAATGGACATTTCTAGACCATGATAGAGTACTGCCATGTGCACCCTGATAGAGCCTATAGCATAGCCTTCTAGAGCTTAACTAGTGTGTTGGAGTCTAATACGGTACAGCCTCGTGCACCCGAGTCTTGCCTGGGCCTGCCAGGTGTAGAACGGATTGGAGGAGGGGGTACTACTGGACTATAGTGGGATGGATCTGGTTAAGATGCCCTTGGGGGGGCTTTGCTGGACTCTAATGGGCTCTATTAGGCTGTTGTCAGCCGTGTACGTACCCACACCATTGCAACTAAACGGTGTGTGCACGGGCAGTAGTTCCGTTTGCACGACCAATAGTTTGGTCATGCAGATTTGTCTTGCACAGCCTAGTAGAGCCTGTTGGAGCCTGGCACAGCCTCCTACAGCTACTGGATTATAGTGGGATGGATCTGGTTAAGATTCCCTTGGTGGGGGGCTTTGCTGGACTCTAGTGGGCTCTATTAGGCTGTTGTCAGCCGTGTACGTACCCACACCATTGCTACTAAACGTTGTGTGCACGGGCAGCAGTTACGTGTGCACGACCAATATTTTTATTGAGTATTTCTAGTCCACCATACAGAATTGCCTTTACAACATAGTAAAGTCTGTTGGAGCCTGGCACCGCCTGCTACAGCTGAAACAACCTGTTTGAGTCTTTTAGGGCATAATGCATTGCGGTCTAGGGCACCCAAGTCTGGCCTAGTCCTGCCTGGTGGTAGAATTGACAAGGCCAGGGGGTGTACTATGCTGTAAGAGAAAGCTGGGCTGTTTTCAGCCCTGTATGTATTCACACAATTGCAACTAAACGCTGTGTTTTGTGTGCACTACAAATGTGACTAAACCCCACCCACGTTGAGTCATCTCGGGGAAATGAAGTTGTCAGTAGAGGGGTCTAAACTTGATTTTCTCTTATTTTTTATTTTCTGTGAAAAATGACCTGAAGCAACTTTATTAGTTGTTTCATACTAAAGCATACATGAGGTGAATGTTAGACCTTAAAACGCAGTGTAAACATGTTATAATTGAATTAATGTGAACTGTAATGACAGTTCTGACCATTATTACCTCACTCCTCCGGGCCGCGATCGGGCCGTTAGCTTAATTAGCTTAAAATGCTAACGGTTGTAATCTGATAAGTGCCTCTAGTTCTGTAAATATGCGATGCCCGCCGTCATCAACAGAACGCGGACTTCGCGTGATTTTGAGCTCAAATAACAGCCAGGTGGCATTCCACATAACCTATTAGTAGCGACGTTCTGTTAGTAAATCCATGTATAAAATATCAAAACATTGGATTCTTCTTCGTGGCGTTTTTTTAGAGCCGGAACTACGTCACTATTCTCAGAGGAAACAGACAAAGGGTTGCCATGTTGGCTTGTTGGCTTGTTTTCCGTCCATGTTAACCAACATTTTATTGGATATTATCCTCATCTGTTTCTGGTGACTACTATGTGTGATTGTATAATAATGGCAAAAAATCACCCTAGATACATAGTATTTATAATGATAATGCATCACAATTATTGTTGTTGTTCCATTCATGCATACAAACAATGGACTGTGGGGATGGTTATCTAAAAAAAACGTGGAGTAAGTACCTGCAAATTGGCCAATGTACTCAATGTCCATAACAATTAAACTGTAGTAGGCTACTGTTGGCATTCCTGCACAGCATACTATTAATTATAGACATACAGTACATGTGCCTAGCAGGGTTATTATAGTTATGGCTTTTTCATTCTACTTTAGTTTTAATTGTTTTTTTTTCCTACTAGTTTTTACTTTAAGAAAAAAGTTATCGTTTTTTCGTTAGTTTTAGTTAACTATAAAAACCCGGATGCCTAGTAGTATTTTTCAACTATACAATATTATTGGACTTTTTGGCGTTATTGGCTTACTTCTCTCCAAATACTTGGCAACAACAGAGAACAGACGGAGAGAGAAGAGAGTCAAGTTGGAGTTGGAAATACGTTCTATACAACGAGGGCGGCGCAAATAAGACAAACAACTAAAGTCTCTGGATGTTTATCTTTTATTATTACTACAAAACGATCTAAAATAAAGAGATCTAGGTGGACCGTTGCTGAGTTCAATGCATTTCTGCATAGACCTACTTTCGGTCCAGGACTTGTCTTTATTTGTTGACCCATTCTCAATACAAGTTTATACAACATACCCGCGGTAAATAATAAAAATAAGAGTCGCGTTATTTGTAGACTTAATAAGAACCAAAGTGCAGTACATTATGAACATTAACCACGTTATGTTGTTTAATAGATTACGTTTTAAACATTTTGGAACAAGAGAAGCTGTTGTTGTTGTGAACATCTGGGATAGGCTCTGGCCATTGTCACCTTCTTGAAAGTGGGACATTAACACATTGTGAACCACTAGATCAATACAACAAAAGCAAATACTTAATTTAATATGCATTAACCACTGTATGAATGGACACTAGTTAAAGGGGAATTCTACCCATTTTCTGTTACTGTCAATATACCTTTTTTCCTAGAAATGGAGGTCTGGGGGGAAAAAAAACATTAGCATGGTGAAACACAACTTCACGACAATAGAGTTGTGTTTCACCATGTACACTTGTATAATGGTTACTATGTATAAGTATCCTTTTAAAGTAAAAATAGCCGTATAAAGGCGAAATGTATTACTATATTCATTTTAGCTACTATTATTAGGCTACTATTCAAACACCTTGACTCAACAATGCCCCCCCAGTATTGAGGTGTTCCCATGCCCAAACTGTTCAACTGTTCAGCAAAGAAGAGGAAACAGCGCCCCCCTCAATGCCCAGACCAAGAACTACATCTTTAAAAGCCAAATTCTCAAATTCCTGTTTCTCTGCAAGACATTACTCTATAAACCATATCTCAAAAACTGGTGGGTCAAATTGCACAACCAATATGTCAAATTGTAGCTATGACTCTCTGCTTTCACATGACATGATAAAACAAAAATGAGAATTTCCTCAAAGACTCAACCTGGGTGGTGCTGGGACACAAATGGGCATTTCTATACCAACATTGTGAGTTCAAAAGCCTGAAGCAGTAAGCTTGACTCCAAAAACAGTAATCCAGGTCCACAAAGAATGAAGGTTTCAACTGTTTACTTGCAAAAAAAAGTCAGGCGTACAAAAACAGAAAAAGCATCAAACATTCAAATAAAAGGTGTTCAAAGTAGTCCAAAGTAGTCAAATATTTTCAAGGTTCTTTAAGTTACTATTTTTCTATGTCTGGTTACTATTCTCTTTCTGTGGTTACTATTTTCTTTCTGTGGGTCAAAAAACTGTTTCTGCTCCCACTCAGGCTTCCAGCACTGAACTGACTAATTAGAGCCTGACATACAGCTGCTGCAAGCCAGCCTCAGTAAGCTGGTTAAGTGGCTACACACTCTATAGGCTGAACCTCAATTGGCTCATTTACACCCTAGGCAGCACACACAGTGTAAACAAGACACGCCCTTCTATACACACACACAGACATTTTCAGTTCCAAATATGACTCTAACAATGATAGAGTACTGCCCTGTGCACCCTGATAGAGCCTATAGCATAGTCTTCTAGACCTTAACTAGTGTGTTGGAGTCTGATGGAGTCTAATACGGTACAGCCTGGTGCACCCGAGTCTTGCCTGGGCCTGCCAGGCGTGACAACGGACTGGAGGAGGGGGTACTACTGGACTATAGAGGATGGATCTGTTTAAGATTAAATATGTAAAAGGTTTGGATTGACCAATTTGATCTGCAAAATACGTGGAAGGGACAATTAGATCTGTAAAAGGTGTGGATTGACCAATTAGATCTGCAAAATATGCAGAAGGGCAAATTAGATCTCCAAAACAAGCGGATGGGCCAATTAGTACCTGTAAAAGGTGTGGATTGACCAATTAGATCTACAAAACATGCAGAAGCGTCAATTAGATCTGTAAATGCTGTGGATTTACCAATTAGATCTCCAAAACATGCGGATGGGCCAATTACATCTGTAAAAGGTGTTGTTTGGCTGTACCAGGAAGTAACTATGAATTAGAAATGTCCATGGATAACTATTGCTTGTGGACATGAACTTTGCAAGTGCACACATTAGATCTGTAAAATGTGTTGTTTGACTGTATCAGGCAGTAACTGTGCTATGAACTAGACATGTGCATGTAAAACTATTGCTTGTGGACACAAACTATGCAAGTGCACACATTGATCTCTGCTGCCCCCTGTTGACAAAAAACAGTCAGCACAGCCGTGTGCACTTACAGGAGTCATACATGACTCCTGTACGTGAAATTTAGTGCACTTGCCATAGTTGCTTGGTGAAATGCACTTGACAAGTTTTTCGCAAGAAATTTGTGCACAAGCCCAAGCTCTAATATGGGGAACTCCCTGCCGTGCACGCAAAATACAATTGTTATTATTATTATTATTATTATTATTATTATTATTATTATTATTATTATTATTATTATTATTATTATTATTATTATTATTAAGGGACCAAGCAGTCCATGAAGTGGACTTTGTCCCTTCTTGTTTCTGTCTTTTTTTCCCTTCTCCTCCTCCTTCTTCTGCCAAAAATAGCTGTTCTGGCTGAACCGTGCAGTCGGTTTTCACGGAAATTGGTAATCTGGTAGAGGGTGATGCCAAACGGTGATGATGCGAAGCCCGTGACCACTGGTCAAATGGTGGCGCTATAGCACTTAACTGACAGTGGTGAGCTTGAGCCTCTTAGAGATCCCACTCAAGCTCAGGGGGGTCCCTGAGCTTGCTAAGTGTCCTTGGGCAAGACACTGAACCCCAAATTGCAACTGACAATGTGCTGGTTGGTACCTTGTATGGTTCAGGGGTTGACACTAAGGTCTCCGAGAGTCAGGTTCTACTTGCCCTCAGATCATGGTCACTTGCCCCCCAAAATATATTGTAAATTTTGCATTTGGGTTTACTTCCTACTTGGGTGTTTTAAAATAGGGGTTTTCAACAGGTGGTCTGGGGACCACCAGTGGCCCTTGAGAGGGTTCCAGCTGGTCCCCAGTTAAGTTGGTAAAATGAAACCAAATGGACCCTTGCGGGTCCATTTGGTTTCATTTTTACGCTCTCAAGAGTTAAAATGCATCATCTTGATTATGTTAGTTTGCCTGTTTTGTTTCCCAAATCCAGCCTGGAATTGTGGATAGCTAGAAAGCAGGGAAAGACACAGGCAGAGTGCAATGACTGCCTTCAAGACAAATTTATCTTGTGTTGTGTTATAGCGCACTAAGTCACACACTTGCCCGATCGGGCAACCAGGTAACAGTATTCACTTGCCCTACCATTTTTTTTTACTTGCCCCGGGCAAGCGGGCAAGTGTTAGTGTCAATCCCTGTGTTTTCTGCAAGCAGTCGGGGTGTGACACTGTGTGAATCAGAATCAGTAATGCACTATGTAAAGCGCCTTGGATAAAGGCACTACTCCTGTATGTAAATGCACCATTTACCATGCATAATTGCACCATATACGCAGCATCCCCAGGCCTTTCTAGAAGTGAGGTAACAGAGCTACAGTCAACGCTGCTGTCCGTATTCCCTATAGCAGGGGTCGGCAACCCAAGATGTTGAAAGAGCCATTTTCGACCCGAAATTAAATTCAAAATCTGTCTGGAGCCGCATTTATTTATTTATTTTTTCCTGAGAGTGTGCAAATGTGGAGCAAATGGACCCTGGCGGGTCCATTTGGTTCCATTTGCACACTCTCCGAAAAAAAAGGTCCTCAAAGAAAAATCATTAACATGGTGAAACACAACCTTTCTTCAGAAATGGAGTTTCTAAAAAAAATAAATAAAGGGGTTTTCCATTTCTAGTCCACACAACATCTCTAAGGTATATTAATGACATAGTAAACTGAGTAAACCTTTGAAAATGGGTGGTTCAGATTGAAAGCTCCACCTCTGATAACTGCTGGGCTTTTTTGACATGGCCAACAAGTGTTACTTTAACTGGCAACTGTCAGACAGTGCAACGCGTTTTGGGTGACTGAAATGTTTATATTATTTTGGTGTGGTTCACCCCAGTGTGTGTATGTAATAATGCTACAGCCACTGAGCCACTAGGGCTGTGTTCTGGAGCCGCAGTTTGCTGACCCCTGCTCTATAGTGTAGTTTTGACTACATTAAACATGTAGGAACCGAGTTCTCTGCCAACAGCAGTGCTATCACCAATAGATGGGAATCTCAACTTCAACTTCAAAATAACTTCATTTTTCCTTTTGGAAACTTATTTTGTGCGGTGTTTAAAAATACAACAGAAGAAGACAATGCATACAGTATAAAACACTAACGACTATAAAATAGTCATATGTCAAGTCCACTTTCATTGAAGGCCACTGGGGACATGGAAAAAAATGGACAAAATAGGGGGTGTATACTAAAAGAAAGCAAGATCATTTCTGTTATGAAGATAAAATCCATCATATCCATGTAATGTTTACAGAATATTAAAGGGAACATTTCAATTGATTAAAAAATATTTTATATATTTATTTTTCAGTGATTTAATCAATAAAATACAGCTAAAACGGTCAGAGGGACTGCATATCGTACCGTTTTCGTGGAATGACTCACAAACGAGTGCCTCCCAAGTCCCAAGCCCTTTTATTTACTAACAGAATGTAGCTCATAACATGTCTACGGTGGATTTTTATGAAATAAATGCTTTGCAGATTAAAAGAGATAATTCAACCTATCAGGTCGCGAATACAAGCGGCCAAAATGAGTTTTTTGCAGCAGGTGGCTGGCATCTCCTTTAAAGATAGGGTGTCAAGTTCAGCCACTCTGGAGAGACTCGGAGTAGAGCTGCTGCTCCTTCGCCTGGAAAAGAACCAGCTGAGGTGGTTCAGGTTCATCTGGTTAGGATGCCTCTCGAGCAGACCAAGGAGTCTTTGGCCTTGGGCCGCCTCGGGATCCCCCAGGAGGAGGTCGCTAATGTTGCTCGGGACAGGGAAGTCTGGAGCTCTCTGGTGGAGCTGTTGCCCCCATGACCCGATCCCGGATAAGCGGATGAACATGGATGGACGGATGATTTGATAATAAAGTTTCATTTGATTTGATATTTGGGTATGCCTGACCTCGAAGAACTAACTTGTACCCTCCAAGGCCCAGATATATTTCTACTTGAGAGATTAATTGAAGAGGCTAATTGCAACCTCTGTGGGGGATATTGTTATGCAATATATCATGACCAATTTCAATGAAATTTTAAACAATCAACATCAACCATGAATGATATTTATGTGAAAAATAACAACAAAAAAAGATAATTTTAAATAATTAAAATTTAAATAACTGCTAAAAAGCAACGTTGGGCGTTCTCGGGCTTATAGAAGGCCCAACGTTGCTTTGGACCGTTGGAAGTTACCTCGATTTGTTTTGTCTATTTTCAGGGAGACCACCAGAGGTCAGCAAAGCGTCACAATTAAAACAAAACAACTGCAGGAAGGGAAGTGGTCATTTTATTTGAGCATATATAATATATATTCATTTTTGATTGATTTATTGGAAACGGTATTAACAGTTTGCACGCAGGGGAGTGGGGGTGCATGAAAGTAAAATAGAAGGTCTGCAAAAGACGATTTAAACCCCCCAATCAAGAAGAAACCACTATAATAAAATAAAAATTGTTAAAAGTAGATTCATTGGGGGTCCATTTTAAACGAACCAGAAATCTATAAAACATTGATAGAGGCTGAGGATTCTGCAAGGAGTGCTTGGTCTACAAACAAAACAAACAAAAACACTCTCGACAGAGCAGGAAAAAGAAAAAAAAATCCATTCCGCGTTTTCCCCGCGACTCTACCACTCTCGTCGCTGCCCTCAGCTCGCCAAAACAGAGCAGATCTACAAGATCACAGCGCGTCGCGGGGACGGCGCGCTGTGATCTTGTAGATCAACTCTACTAGATGGCTCTGGAGGGAGGGAGAGAGAGAGAGAGAGAGAGAGAGCGAGAGCGAGAGAGAGAGAGAGAGAGAGAGAGCGAGAGCGAGAGCGAGAGAGAGAGAGAGAGAGAGAGAGAGAGAGAGAGAGAGAGAGAGAGAGAGAGAGAGAGAGAGAGAGAGAGAGAGAGAGAGAGAGAGAGAGAGAGAGAGAGAGAGAGAGAGAGAGAGAGAGAGAGAGAGACGTCGGGCTTGCGTGTGTGTTTTAAAGGGCGAATGGTGGGCAGCCCCGGATGGAACTGACATAAGAGAGAGAGAGAGAGAGAGGATTTACATTCTGCAACCGACGACGGTTTCGCATGCATGCGTACGGGCGCGCGCGCGCGTGCGTGCGTGTATGTGTGTGTGTGTGTGTCGTAACATTGTAACTACTCGTGGTGGCGGCGGTGGTGACGGACGGCGGCGCGTGTCGTCCAACCACACCAACTCCACATATTATTATATTATTATGGCTACATTGTATCGTTATCCTCCTCCTAACGGACGATCGGACGCTGTTTTAGTCGTATCCTCTCTGTCGATCTACATTGTATCTGTCGGTCGTTTGGCTTAAACAATACTAATAATTTGGCGTCAATGTGTCCGACGTACGGCGGACCCTCTCTGTCTCTCTGTCTGGATACACTGCAGCCGCAACCATTTTGATCCCAGGGCCCACTATTTATTCAGCTTTTGAGCCGCGGACCACCATTTGAGGATATTTTTACACCCCACAGACCCCCCCTCCAAAACCAAAGATTTTTTTTGTCCACAATTCCAGGCTGGATTTCACAAACAAAACAGGTAAAGACTTGTGTAGATGGTGATTATTTTTTTTTAACTCTTGACAGTGTAAACATGAAACCAAATGGACCCGCAAGGGTCCATTTGGTTTCATTTTTACGCTCTCACGAGTTACATCTGCCTAAAAACCCAACTTTCCAATCCATCATGTAGCTGGGGGGACGGACGGACCACCCGGGCTGGAACCCTCTCAACTAGGACCCCTGGTGGTCCCCGGACCACTGGTGCCGTCAATGTGTTGTCCAGTGCTGTTCCTTCCTCCTCCTCCATGATCCGGTCGATCGGCGGGGCGGACTAGACGCTCTACGCCCGCGGCGGTGCGTGGCTGAGCGGGGAGGAGAGCAGAGGACAGGACGGTGCATGGAGGAGTATTATTAGCTTCAACTGTCTATCTGTCTGTCCGTCTGTCTCCTTCTGGTATGTCAACTATTCGCTGGGCTAAAGCCAGAGCCACCTAGTAGCCTAGAGGAGTTGAGACATTGAGGGGTCAGAAAAACTGAGCGCTCCAGCTGCTGTTCATCATGCAGTCTGAATAGGGACACACTGGAGTTCAAAATACATTGTTTTCAATGCGGGTGGCGCAAATAAGAGCTATTTTAGGCATATGTGCAGCATGACAACTGTTCTAAAGTAGCCTTCGTAAGACTAGTTGTGCATGTATCTAAAATAAAGGGATTTAACTAAGACATTTAAAGCTGAGGCTGTTCCCTGTCCGAGTCCACTTGCATTTCTGCCTACTTCAGGTCCAGGACTTGTCCCTATGTGTTGTCCCCATTCTCGATAGAAGTCTACGCAGAACAGCCTCCATTGGACTGACCCCATGAAGTGAACGGAGTTGTCGTAACCCTGTCTATACTATATGGGCTCTGGGCTAAGCCTGCCCTTCGGTCGCAAACGGGGGGAAAACTCAACCTGTGTGTGTTTTAAATAGGTGGAACTCTTTAACAAGAGCTAAACAGTGGTGTTTGGTGCGGTTTTTCGGATGTTTGAGTGGACATTATTGTCGTATTTACTCGACCACCCGCCGGTCAAGTGCAAAAAGTCCTAAACTAGGCTGCTACTACTACTACTACTACCACTACCAGCCAGACAGGGCTTTAAACTGACAACATGCTAGTAAACTACTACAGACCAGGGCCGGATTTAGCCAGCCCTACTAGGGTGGGCTGGAAGAATGACAGGGTGGGCAACTCCAAAGTTTGCCATATGAAGCAGTGGTTTTCAATCTTTTTTGACACCAGGCCCCACTATTTATCCTGCATTTGAGCCACGGACCACTGTGTGAGGACATTTTAGCCCCACAGACTGCCAAAACTAAAGATTTCTGCTTTTGTCCACAAATTCCAGGCTGGATTTGGGAAACCAAACAGTCCGACCTACAGGTCAAAATGACCATTAATCTTCTACATTCTCTAGTTGTGTACTTGGGCTGACTCACATGACGAATATATTAACTCTTGAGAGTTAAAATATCCATCATCAAAGAGTTACATCTGGTTAACCAACTTTCCACTATTTAGCTGGGGACCACCTGGACCTCTCTCAACCACTGATGAAAGCCACTGATATTACCTTTCATTGGGTGGGCAGGATAAACATTTGGGTGGGCTCTGCCCACCTCTGCCCCCCTTCTAGATCCGGCCCTGCTACAGACTGCTCTTCCGCCAGTGAAAACAGGATCTGACTGTTTTAGCTTCCACTACAGACCACAGAGAGACAGACAGACAAGTTTTCTAAATGTTAAAGTGTGCCATTTAACTGCAAAGCCACAATGCTACAAGCATTGAAGTCCTTGCAATGCTTATGAATTGCATAGCATATGTGTATGCTATATGTCCTTGTGCCATTTAACACATTGTGTCCTGATCAGATTCTAGTTTCTGATGCTTTTCACAATTTTTCAAAAATAGCAGAACTACAAGCTCGCGCCATATCGCGCCACTCGGTGGTGCGATATGAGCTTGTTGATCTGCTATTTTTCAACAGCTAAAACACCAAAACGCGTATTTACTATTTATTTATTTATATTTATATTTACTTCAGAAAGGCATTCTTGTATTATGTGTAATTGTGTATAAACTACATATTCTATTTGTCTTGAACGTGCTCATACTTATTCATGCCTGTGTTATTATTATATAATACATGCCAGTATGAACAGTTTGTCAGCTAGTGTCTCAGTGACACATATACAGGCTTTAAATGACACTAGGAATCTTAGTAATAACACTAAGTGATGAGTTAATTCATGGGATTATTGTCTTTTCAAAACCTTTTAATTGTTCTTTTTTTCTTTGTTGTTGTTGCCATAATGACAGACCATAGCTTTCTCTTCGTGGCTGTGATTGCATGCTATTTTGTGGCATCGGCTGGCGTGGGGGTGGGAAAAAAAATGGAACAAAACAAAGCCATCATAACATTCTTCTGTCATTGTTTTTCGTCTAATCCTATCCCTCCCTTCTTTAGGTCCCGGGCTGCTGTTTTTTGGAGATGCACGACGGCGGGACGGTTATTATCTTTACAGCCGCGTGAAGTGTTCTCATCCTCCTCCTCCTCCTCTGTGACGAGATTGAAACTAACAACAACAACACGGATTTTGTTAAAAAAAAGAGAGTAGAAGCGCTGCAGCCAGGATAGTTTATTGCTTCCATATAGTGGTCCCACAGCCGGGACGGAGCGGGGCGTGTTCTCCCTGTCAGACCAGAGGACTGGCTCCACATGCGGGCTTCCACCACAACAACCACCACCGCCTCCTCCTCCTCCTCCTCCTTCTCCACCACACCCCCTGAGTCATGCCTGTCACCTCCAAACCGCCCGGCAGACAGTAAGACACACAGACATGTTTTTATTATTGTTAGGGATGTTCCAATACACTCTTTTTGGTTCATTCTCCTATACCACGGTTTCTGCATTGTAGCTTGAAAGCTAGCCTGGTCTAGCCCTCAATGATTTTGGCCTTGGGGGGCGGGGGTGTCGTGGGATCCACACGGCGGAAGTGCTGCGCTCTGATTTGATCTCACTAACGTGTCGTCATCTCCGGCCCCTCCCACGCCCGTCCACTGCTGTTCTACGTCACATTATTTAGAGCGACGCCCACCCCGGAAGGTTGACACTCCCCTCAAGGCCACTTTCCAACGCGCGTTAGTCCAGGCTTTCCGTTTTCGCGCAAGGCGGACGAAAATGAAAGCCTGGGTGTCGAGGCTACTTGAAAGCCAACTCCACTCTTCTCTCCCCCAACATTTTATTTACCTAGATACGACATGTTAACCTCTTGCCCCTGCGCACTGGGCACCTGTTGCACTTTTGAGACTATCAGCGGGAGTTACAGAAGTTACTGTATTTACAGTCTCAGAGAAACATCCCTGTTCAGTCCTCACTAGTGTTACTGTATTTACAGTCCCCAGTGAAACAACCCTGTTCAGTCCTCACTAGTGTTACTGTATTTACAGTCCCCAGTGAAACAACCCTGTTCAGTCCTCACTAGTGTTACTGTATTTACAGTCCCCAGTGAAACAACCCTGTTCAGTCCTCACTAGTGTTACTGTATTTACAGTCCCCAGTGAAACAACCCTGTTCAGTCCTAGTGTTACTGTATTTACAGTCCCCAGTGAAACAACCCTGTTCAGTCCTCACTAGTGTTACTGTATTTACAGTCCCCAGTGAAACAACCCTGTTCAGTCCTCACTAGTGTTACTGTATTTACAGTCCTCAGAGAAACAACCCTGTTCAGTCCTCACTAGTGTTACTGTATTTACAGTCCCCAGTGAAACAACCCTGTTCAGTCCTCACTAGTGTTACTGTATTTACAGTCCCCAGAGAAACAACCCTGTTCAGTTCTCACTAGTGTTACTGTATTTACAGTCCTCAGAGAAACAACCCTGTTCAGTCCTCACTAGTGTTACTGTATTTACAGTCCCCAGAGAAACAACCCTGTTCAGTCCTCACTAGTGTTACTGTATTTACAGTCCCCAGTGAAACAACCCTGTTCAGTCCTCACTAGTGTTACTGTATTTACAGTCCCCAGTGAAACAACCCTGTTCAGTCCTCCCTAGCGTCTTGACTTGTTCAGAAGTGTGCAAAGTGCACACATTTTCATCTTTTAAACCTTTACAACGGCTTTTGCGAGCAGGGTATACATTTTCGGGATCCCCGCACCGCGATTGGCTGAGAAATGGAAACTTCCCTGGAGATCGAGGCTATTACCCCTGTGTCTGATCACTGGTTACACTGGCATATTCACCATAGCGTCAAACCCTTACCCCTGTGTCTGATCACTGGTTAGACTGGTATATTCACCATAGTGTCAACCCCTTACCCCTGTGTCTGATCACTGGTTACACTGGCATATTCACCATAGTGTCAACCCCTTACCCCTGTGTCTGATCACTGGTTACACTGGCATATTCACCATAGTGTCAACCCCTTACCCCTGTGTCTGATCACTGGTTACACTGGCATATTCACCATAGTGTCAAACCCTTACCCCTGTGTCTGATCACTGGTTAGACTGGTATATTCACCATAGTGTCAACCCCTTACCCCTGTGTCTGATCACTGGTTAGACTGGTATATTCACCATAGTGTCAACCCCTTACCCCTGTGTCTGATCACTGGTTAGACTGGTATATTCACCATAGTGCCAACCCCTTACCCCTGTGTCTGATCACTGGTTAGACTGGTATATTCACCATAGTGTCAACCCCTTACCCCTGTGTCTGATCACTGGTTAGACTGGTATATTCACCATAGTGTCACCCCTGTACCCCTGTGTTTTGCATTGCTGGTTTTGGCTGGCATAGTCAATATCGATATGACCTGGTATCGGGCATACCTTTTCGATAACAATACAGTAATCATTATTTTTTAAATTATATTATGTATGTTATTACATATTATTACGTTTGACATGATGATTACAATAATGCTGGTTAGCTCTTCCGTTGAAAAATGACCAAAACATCCCTACTTTCCACAATTTAACCATACAGCTAAACCCCGTCATAAATACTGTGTTGGTAAAGCTATCAGCTAGTTTCTGCAAAAAGCTTTCCCCATGATTCAAAACTGACAACACTGGGAGATTCCGGTCGACCAGTTTAGGTTTTATGTGCTTAAGAAATGTTCCAATGTTTGGTTGCAACAGAAATGATTCTTAATCGCAATTTACCAACCTATCATTCCTTGGTGTTGAAACAGGGCTGGAAGGCGACAGCCTCCACCTGCTCAGAGAAGAAGCACCAGGAGCACGACCTCCAGCGCCGCTAAGCCCAGAGGGAGAGCCGTCACCAGGCTGAGACCAGCACCCACGGACCCTAAAGCCACCACCAGGCTGAAACCAGCACCAACGGACCCTAAACCCACCACCAGGCTGAAACCAGGACCCACCGAACCCAAACCCACCACCAGGCTGAAACCAGCACCAACGGACCCTAAACCCACCACCAGGCTGAAACCAGCACCAACGGACCCTAAACCCACCACCAGGCTGAAACCAGGACCCACCGAACCCAAAGCCACCACCAGGCTGAAACCAGCACCAACGGACCCTAAACCCACCACCAGGCTGAAACCAGGACCCACGGACCCTAAACCCACCACCAGGCTGAAACCAGGACCCACGGACCCTAAACCCACCACCAGGCTGAAACCAGGACCCACGGAACCCAAACCCACCACCAGGCTGAAACCAGCACCCACTGAACCCAAACCCACCACCAGGCTGAAACCAGCACCCACAGAACCCAGACCAACAACCCGGATCCACGCAACACCCACACCCACTGCTGAACCCAAGAGGTCCACCACCAGATCCCAGGCCAAGGTCACTATATTATAGTTTTGTCATTGTCTGGTCATTTCATTCCAGTCTTTTGTTTTCAATTCTAAAACTGGTAGTCCCAATACTTCATTCTGATTGGCTGGTCACCATCACGTGACAGTTGGTAACTTACAGACAACATTGTGCTGCTGTTGATTATTTTAATTGATACTTTTCATGTTGCCATAATTATAACAGTTTTAGAAAAGCAATGACCCACTCCAGGTCACAGGTTACCGTGGATTTTGTCTGCCTGCGCCTCCCCGGGATAAAATCCACGGTAACCTGCGTAGATAGACATAGAAAAAGAAGGAAATAATGCCATTCAAATTCTGAGATATATTGCTTATAGATTATATACAGTACTTTTAAAAAATGAATGTCACACCTTAATGTGTCTAACTCTACCGGTGCGGTGGTTTAATGCTCACGATGCAGATCCCGGCCTCCCGCAACCAGGACCCCACACCCCACAGGCCCAAGAGGCTCCGCAAGCCCCCCAACGTCTACGGAGAGTACGAAGACCCCCCGGGGACCAGGAGGCCTGTGGCCAGACCCCGTCCGCAACAAGCTCCCAAACAACCCAACAGCAAGGCACCGCACAGGAAGAGCATCGGCGGCAGGGCGGGGAAGGCGGGGAGCGGTGCAGCACCGCCGTGCCCAGAACGGTAAGAGGACCTCTGATCACTCATACTTTGCAGGGCTTGACACTAACACTTGCCCGCTTGCCCGGGGCAAGTAAAAAACATGGTGGGGCAAGTGAAGACTGCTACCTGGTTGCCCGATCGGGCAAGTGTGCAACTTAGTGCACTATAACACAACACAAGATAAATGTGTCTTGAAGGCAGTCATTGCACTCTGCCTCTGTGTCTTTCCCTGCTTTCTAGCTATCTACAATTCCAGGCTGGATTTGGGAAACAAAACAGGCAAATTAACATACACATCTAGTTGTGTAGACTTGGGCTAATTAAGATGATGAATTTTAACTCTTGAGAGTGTAAAAATGAAACCAAATGGACCCGCAAGGGTCCATTTGGTTTCATTTTTACGTTCTGAAGAGTTACATCTGGTTAACCAACTTAACTGGGGACCACCTGGAACCCTCTCAGGGACCACTGGTGGTCCCCGGACCACCTGTTGAAAACCCCTGGTTTAAAGCACCCAAGTAGGAAGTAAACTTAAATGCAAAATTTACAATATATTTTTTGGGGGGCAAGTGACCATGACCTGAGGGCAAGTAGAACCTGACTTGCACTTGCCCGATGGGCAAGTGCCTTGGAGACCTTAGTGTCAACCCCTGCAATGGCATTTATTTATTGTGATGGGTGCTGATGATTGAAAGCAGGAGGTTTAAAAATACATGCGGCCGAAATGAGTTGAGCTGCTCCTTTGACTAGAGAGGATCCAGCTTAGGTGGTTTGGGTTCATCTGGTTAGGATGCCTCTTGAGCGTTTTGAGCGGTTGAAGTTGGACGGATGGATGGATGGATCATCATACTCCTTCTTATTCATCTGTTTGAATTCATCCGTTGAAAAATACAGGGGAAAAAAAGCAGATCTATAACCTCCCATTGTGTCGCTATACAACGCATTCTGGGCTTGTGGTTTACTCATTTTGATTTTGTTTTGAAAGTATTTGGCTAATAAATGCAGTTTTGATCAAAGTACATTTTTTGATGAGGATTTTAACTTTCATTTAATTTCCTGAACAGCTCCAAAGACGGCGATGCAGTCCGACAGGAGCCCAACGAACCGGACGACAACGGCGACAACGACGATGGCTGTGATGACGATACAGCCCCTGGTGGGGGAGGGGTGGAGCCAGGCGTTCCTAACGGCGAGGGCGCTGCTGGCGTTGCCAACGCCAACGCCGCCGTTCTGGAAACAGACACTGTCCATGGCACAGAGGAGATTGAAGTCGAAGAAACGGAAGGGGAGCACCACGCCAAAGCGGAAGCTCCTCCCCCTCTGTGCCAGGTCGCTGTTAGCCCCGCCCAGGGCCGCGACGGCGTCGACCCGAGCTCTGGGACCGCAGTGCCCGAAAGTCACGGGGAAAACCAGAGTTCTGCTGAATCCCCAAATAAACCCTGTCACCCTGGTGGAACCCAGAATGGCCCTGATCAACCCCAGTATGACCCCGGTCTAGCCGGTGACCCCCAAAACGACGCCGGTGTACCCCAGAACGATCGCGGTCTACCCGGTGCACCTGAAAATGAACCTGGTCTACCCGGTGCACCTGAAAATGAACCCGGTCTACCCGGTGCACCTGAAAATGAACCCGGTCTACCCGGTGCACCTGAAAATGAACCCGGTCTACCCGGTGCACCTGAAAATGAACCCGGTCTACCCGGTGCACCTGAAAATGAACCCGGTCTACCCGGTGCACCTGAAAATGAACCCGGTCTACCCGGTGAACCCCTGAATGACCCCGCTCTACCCGGAGGACCCCAGAATGAACCTGGTCTAAACGGCGGACCCCAGAAAGTCCCCGTTATACCCACAGGACCCCAGAATGACCCCGGTCTACCCGCTGGACCCCAGAACGACCTCGGTCTCCACCGCGAGGAGAGCGAGAGCGCTAGTGTCCCGGCGGCGTGCGTCAGGTTGTTGGAAGGAAGAGTGAGCGTTATCCACGAGGTGATGACCACCAGGGAAGACGAGACTCGCCGGCGTAGCGACAGCACCCGGTTCGATTCCCGGGTGGTACACCAGCACCAGCACCACGACGAGGGAGACGGCTCACGGACGGCGAGAGGAGGAGACGAACGGTAAGCCTGACGATGCCGTTTATCTATGTAAAGCAGGGGATTTCAACCTTTTTGACTCCAGGGACCACCATTTATTCAGCATTTGAGCCACGGACCATCATTTGATGACATTTTAGCACCAAAGACCTAAAACTAAAGAATTCTTTTGGTTTTGTCCACAATTCCAGGCTGTATTTTGCAAACAAAACAGTGTAGACTTCCTAATTAAATAGTGCTAATTCAGATGAATATTTTAACTCTTGAGAGTGTGAAAATGAAACCAAATGGACCCGCAAGGGTCCATTTGGTTTCATTTTTACATTCTCAAGAGTTACATCTGGTTAACCAACTTTCCATCATTTAGCCTGGGGACCACCTGGAACCCTCTCAAGGATCACTGGTGGTCCCCGGACCACCGGTTGAAAACCGCTGATGTAAAGCAGCTCGGATAAAAGGCGCTGCATAAATGCACCATTTACCATTCATGTGCTGTATATCAACCTGGTATCATTGCACATATTCGAGGTGATCACAATTTAGTCTGGGGAATTTTGGCAGATATTTACTAAATGGTTATCAAGAAGAAACATCTTCACCAATGTGTTTCTAATGGTGTTTAATATGTACTACAATGTTAAAATTCAACTACAGTACTGGGGGAAACCTCATAAAAACAGGTCAAAGTCAGGGTACTAGTCACAACCTATAGAAGGCAAAATAGATAATACGTATGCAGAATTTCATAGTGTTCAGGTCCCAGGACTTGCGCAGGACGGTGTCACTTCATCGTGAGTTGTGTGTGAGACACCACGGTGTGTTGTGTTTTGTGGCGTTTGAATAATAACTTTGGAGAGGCCTGGATGCCGTGGGCCGGCCCGCGTTAATAGCCGAAAGTATATTGCCTGCGTGGATCAGTCGCCTGGCAGGCAAAACAGCGACAACACCGTGCCGTGCAGAGAGAACGTTGCCTGTGTGGATCAGTCGCCTGGCAGGCGGAACATCGAGAGCAGAGAACGCTTTACCCAGCACCTCTGGCCACGGGCGTAGACACGGGGGGACCAGGAGGACAGTTGTAGGGGGGCCCGAAGCCAGGGGGCCCACTAAAAGCTTGGATTAATAAGGTTTTATTTGTATTGATTATTATGAAAATATATTTGAATCCCTATATTACCTGAATAAACCGAATGAGTGGCGCAACAAAACATAATAATGAGTTTTGGATTTCAAGGACTCCACACATTGTATATAACGTGTCCCCCCCCTGTGCAGGGGGCCCAGAATTGCTAGCAACGCCCCTGCCTCTGGCTGTACCCGTAAGTGGAGGTGATACGGCAAACTGTGACCGCAGATAAATGTGTCTCCGTGACACGTGATGCTTTTTTTTTTTTATCTGTATCCGGTGACACGTGATATGCGCGAAGATTAGTTTTTGACAAAAAAGTATTAAAATTAAAATGATGGGTATAATATTTTGTGCTTATAAGCCGCGCATATTGATGCTGGATGACAGGGCTGTGTGACCGTGACAGGGCTGTGTGCACCGTGGGCCGTGGCGTTACGCAAATGGAGACAAATGACACAGTACATTGCACAGGAAGTGGACAGACACGATTCCCAGAATTATATAGAGCAGGAATTTTCCGGGGACCACCCGTGGTCCTTGAGAGGGTTCCAGGTGGTCCCCAGGCTAAGTGATGGAAGTTGGTTAATCGGATGTAACTCTTGAGAATGTAAAAATGAAACCAAATGGACCCTTGTGGGTCCATTTGGTTTCATTTTTACACTCTCAAGAGTTAAAATATTCATCATCTGAATTAGCACCACTTAAAGGTAGGGTAAGTGATTTGAAATTCATCCTGTAGTTCCAGCCTGGTGCACTAGGGGCGCCAAACAGTAGCTACACTATGTGAACCTGCTGCTCGATCCTGATTGGAGGAGAATTCGCTACCACCTGGGGAACTTTTATTAGCTCCTCTGCTAACGTGGGGGAGGGGGAAACTCCATATATGGTTTCCACACCTTATAATAGAGCATTTTAACAGAAAAAAATATTTTTTGGGTGATATCTGACAAAAGTGAAATCACTTCCCCTACCTTTAAGTAAGAAGTCTACACTGTTTACACTAAAAAACACAATGACATTGCAATTCTTTTGTACGACTATGAATTAATCGTCGACCAAAATGTGTCCTCATGTTGACAGCCCTGGAGAGAGTCTACGCTGCAGAGAGACCCCAGAGAAGACCCAGGAGAAGAAGGTTTACACCAGTCCTGAACCCCAGAACCACCACCTGCCTCAACACCACTGCAATGACCCACTGATCCCATTGACCCAGGTCAGACCACTGCAATGACCCACTGATCCCATTGACCCAGGTCAGACCACTGCAATGACCCACTGATCCCATTGACCCAGGTCAGACCACTGCAATGACCCACTGATCCCATTGACCCAGGTCAGATCACTGCAATGACCCACTGATCCCATTGACCCAGGTCAGATCACTGCAATGACCCACTGATCCCATTGACCCAGGTCAAATCACTGCAGAACCTTTTTCACTGGATGAATTTCAGGCCCACCAATTATACCGGTGCACGCAATGGGAGCAGAAGCCAATCAGGGTGACCTGCCATTGTTTCATCCTCCCATTGGTCCAAATTACTAACCCTGTCGCTAAACCTCACCCTCAACATAACATGTCACAGTGTGAACACTATACGATCATTCTGGCAACAGAATGCTCAGAATGCTTGGAAATACGCAACTTCTGAGCCAAAAAAAAACGCTGAAAATGAACTAGAACAAGCAAATGAACTACAAGCGCGTTTATCAATCCTTGTGTGCCCCTTAAATTGGACTCTTTCCACCCATAATCAGTGTTGCCAACTTGGCGCATTTGTCACTATATTTAGCTCTTTTCCAGACCCCCCTAGCGCCAAAATTAGTGGAAAACTCCTGGCGGAAAATCTAGTGCTTTTTGGCTGGTCAGTTGGGGGGAAATTGATTGACAGGCGCCAGAGATAAAACCCTCATTTTTCACCATTTTTCCTCCTATGACAGTGGTTTTCAACCAGTGGTCCCCAGGCTAAATGATGGAAAGTTGGTTAACCAGATGTAACTCGTGGCGGGTCCATTTGGTTTCATTTTTACACTCTCAAGAGTTAAAATATTTGTGTTAGCCCCAAGTCTACACACCTAGGTCATTTAATGGTCATATACCCTTCCAGGCAAGCATCTAGCGCATTCTAGTGCATTTTGGAAGTGCCACTAGTGCATTTTGGATTTTGGCAGTTGGCAACACTGCCCATAACATGGTCCACTTGTGTCAGTATGAGCGCTCTACAGCCAGATGCAATGCAGCAAACTCACACTGCTGGGCAGTGAGGGTACTTCAGCCACCACTGGGCCACTTCAGTGCCTCACAAATCACTTTCATATCTCTCTTTAAAAATCCATTAAAAAGTCTTCTTAAAAGGTCCAATTCTTGCTCTGAAAGGCAAGTGCCAACTAAAGTGAACCTCAGAACGACAAAACATTAAAAAATAAGTGCTGACGAATAACGTCTTGATGGGAATAGCATGGAAGGTCACAGACGCCTGCAAGCTAAAAGCTCACACCACCTTGTAGATCGGTCATTTTTCAGCATGCAAGATGCAACCAAGTGCCAAATGACTTGCTGGGGTTGACACTAAGGTCTCCGAGGCACTTGCCCATCGGGCAAGTGCAAGTCAGGTTCTACTTGCCCTCAGGTCATGGTCACTTGCCCCCCCAAAATATATTGCAGTCGAAGAGTATGTTTTGTTTAAGTCAGAATCAGCTACAGTAAATATTCAACTTGTAAATCAGTGGTTCCCACAGTGGTCACAGACCCAGTGGTCCGTGACCTCAGCAAAATGATAGTTTAGAACAGGGGTTTTCGACAGGTGGTCCGTGGACCACCAGTGGTCCTTGAGAGGGTTCCAGGTGGTCCCCAGCTAAGTTGTTTAACCAGATGTAACTCTTGAGAGTGTAAAAATGAAACCAAATGGACCCTAGCGGGTCCATTTGGTTTCATTTTTACACTCAAGAGTTAAAGTATTCATCATGTGAATTAGTCCTAATTTTGTCCTAATCTACACAACTAGAAGCACACTTGCCCGATCGGGCAACCAGGTACAGTCTTCACTTGCCCGATCATTGTTTTTACTTGCCCCGGGCAAGCGGGCAAGTGTTAGTGTCAAGCCCTGACTTGTGCTTTTACACATATTCTACTATACTTACTCATGTCATCATTAGCAATTACCCTGAGGGACCACCGAACATGTGCACAGGGCACAGAACACTTAAAAGGATTTAATAGACCTGCGCAGTGACGTCACCGCCCCTGTTCCAGAAATGGAATCCTCATTCATTTTCCTCATAGACTTTTCGGAAATGCTTAATAAAAACACAATTGTGCCGCGGACAAAACCAACTCGGGTCGTGACAAATCATGACGATACACACAATATTATCATGCAATATCTAATTAGCAAGAAGTAGAAAACGGCAGGATACAACACTTTTTGTTTCGTTTTTCATCTTAGAAATTATTTGATCGTCCAAAAGGTTTGTGTGTGTCATCATGATTCCTCACGACCGAAGTTGGCTTTGTCCGTGGCGTAATCGTCTTTATATAAATTATTTTTGAAAAGTCTATGAGAAAAATGAATGGGGAATCCACTTCTGGAACAGGGGCGGTGACGTCACTGCACAGGTCTATAAGATACAGTAAACATCGCTTAAAACATTATACTTTCCCTATATAACTGAAATAAACTAATAAAACATATTTGGCATCTTATTTATTTCATAAATAGAGAATATTTCACTCAACGGGAACTGCTCCAGTCGCAGGATGATGATGTCACATGTCCTTGTGTGGTCTAGCTCTGTGGAATACATGCTCATGTGACATCATCATCCTGCGACAGGAGCACTTCCTTGAGTGAAAGATTCTGTATTTATGTATTGAAGGGTGCTTTCTATCTGCATGTCTTAGTTATAGAATACAAGTATAGTGTTTTAAGACATACAGTATTTGTCTTATTAGCCAGGGATACCCTTTAAACTTGTGCCTGCTGCACTCACGCAAGTAATGAGGAAAAAAAAAAGTTTGATGTGTTTGGTGTAGAGCTGCCAATCGATTAAAAAAAATTAGACCACCATTTGATGACATTTATTTAGACTTCCAGACCTAAATTAAAGAATTTGTCAAGAATTTGATGCTGATATCATTGGGAGCGAACATGCACATTTTGTAGAAGGTTTTCTACATTCTCTAATTGCGTAGACTTATTTTAAAGTAACTTAACTGATGCAGATATTTAACAATTATTCACCTTCATTTGGCGAAATTTAACCAAATAGACCCACTTGGCCTTTGGTTTTTACTGTGAGTTAATCTCGCACTAAAAAAATTAATCGAGTTAACTCACGGCTGAGTTAACTCGCGATTAACTAGTTAATGCTGACAGCCTTAGTTTGGTGTTCTTTTTGTTTTGCAGACAGGGTGGGTGCTCTCCACCACAGCTACCTCACAGCATCCCACCACCACCACCACCTCCTCCACCAAAGCTCCATCGTCGTCATCTCCACCCTCCCTCTCCGAGCGGCTCGTACCCCACCGTGAGGCTCCGATCCTGGGAGGCACCACCGCCGCTCCTGCCTCCGGCCCCCACATCCGGCTCCTCACCCCCAACCACGGTGCTAAACTCCATTACCCAGCGTTCTTCTCCTCTGGAGCAGGGGTAGCAGCAGTAGCAGGATCTCTCTTCGGGTCCAGGCCCAACCCTGTGACCGTGGACCCCCCACCGGAGCCTCCTCTGGCTGCCGGGGGCCGCGGTGGGCTGCGTGCACTCCTGCAACCAGAACCACCTCCTCCTCCTCCCCCGTGAGAACCATGGACAGGCCCTGTCACCTGTAAGTTCTGTCCCAACCCTAGCATCAGTGGTTTTTCAACCCTTTTTCATACTAGGGCCCACCATTTATTCCGCATTTGAGCCACGGGGGGACCACCATTTGATTTTTTAACGTTTTCGCCCGACAGACCATCAAAACTAAAGTTTTCTTTTGGTTTTGTCCACAATTCCAGTCTGGATTTGGGAAACAAAACAGGCGGACATACAGATCAAAATGACTATTAATCTTCTATATTCTCTCGTTGTGTAGACTTGGGCTAATTCACATGAATATTTTAACCCTTGCGGGGTCCATTTGGTTTCATGTTTACGCTCTCAAAGAGTTACACCTGGTTAACCAACTTTCTATTTAGCTGGGGACCACCTGGAATCCTCTCAGGGACCACTGGTGGTCCCCAGGCCACTAAAAAAAATAAATGACTGTAAATGACTGTAAATGAATGAAATTCCACGGCCCTCTCACGTATTAGGAGGACAATATCAGTAAACAGAAAAAAGATGGGTTGTTTTCGAATAATCTGTCATGGTTAAAATGGAGTTTTAAGTTATAATGGGTTTGTATAGGAAGGACGTTACGGCCGATTAATGAACATCAAATATCTAAATACTGAAAGGAGTAACTTATAAACTGTCTGGTGTGTTCACATGAGACTGAGTAGACCATAAAATGACCAAAAGTTTTTTTGAAAGTGGAATACCCCTTTAACCCTTAGTGTACTGAACGCGTTTTGGTGTCCTAAGCATTATGTTTTAACTATTGAAAAATAGCAGATCTACAAGCTCATAGCGCGCCACCGAGTGGCGCGCTATGAGCTTGTATCTCTGCTATTTTTTGAAAAATCGTGAAAACGTCGTGCTATGAGCTTGTATCTCTGCTATTTTTTGAAAAATCGTGAAAACGTCATGCAAATCTTTGAATATTATGTTATTCAGAAACTAGAAATCTAATCAGGACAAAATGGGTTCAAACTATTGTGATGTGTTCCAGGCTTGCCTTCCGGTGGTGAGGACCCCCTCCTCCTCCGCCAAAGACACGATGACGCCATCGCCGTGCGTGGCGCCGTACCACTACGGCCGGGGGCGGGGTCAGGGGGACACCGCCGCCGCCATCATCGCCACCAGACCTCCTCCTCCAGCGTCTCCATCGCTGTCCTCCACCCTGCGTCAGCCCCGCAACGACCGCTTCCTCACGGCCGCCGCGCTGAAGCCTGTGATGATGACGATGACGAGGCTTCCCAGCCAGAACGGCAGGCCTCCGGCCCTGCAGGGGGCGCTGTCTGGATCCTCCTCATCCTCCTCCTCCTCCTCCAGCCCCACCCTCCAGGAGACCATCCTGTCCCTGTCCTTCTCCTGTAGCTCCTCGGACAGCGCCGACGGATCCTCCCACTCCTCTGACCACTCCCTGGACACCGACCTATCAGAGGTTAGATACAATTCATAGCTTTCAGTCACGTGGTTTCTCCGACCCCCTGGCGGGCAGAAAGGACGTCGCTGCAAACGTAACACATGCAGTTTCCTAGCTGTTTTATTGCAAGGACTATTTAGATCAGGGGTTTTCAACCTTTTTCATCCCAGGGCCTACCATTTATTCAGCTTTTGAGCCACGGACCACCAATTGAGGATATTTTTTAGGCCCACAGACCCCAAAACTAAAGATTTCTTTTGCTTCTGTCCTAGTGTAGATTTGGACTAATTCGCATGATGGATATCATGCGATATGGACGCTTGCGGGTCCATTTGGTTTCATTTTACAATCTCAAGAGTTAAATTATAGGGTCCCTTTGGTTACTACCTTTCTAGGAAGGAAGGAGGAAAAATGGTGAAAAACGAGGGTTTTATCTCTGGCGCCTGTCAATCAATTTCGCCCCAACTCATCAGCACAAAAGCACTAGATTTTCCGCCAGGAGTTTTTCACTAATTTTGGCGCTAGGGGGGTCTGAAAAGGAGCTAAATATAGCGCCAAATGCGCCAAGTTGGCAACACTGATACAGACACAACCCTCGCCGGTTGGCACAGCCTACGGCACAGCAACTATCCGGCATTTAGCCAGTTAGAGCCCAGACACCCGCTCCCTGCAATGGAGAAAGTACACTTCTTGCCCGCCAGGGGGGGTGCGGCCAGGGCCCGTGACGACGTGTGATAACTGAATATAATGCTGATATTTAGGGTTCTGGATTGATCTATATCA
>CM076974.1:48517249-48524749 GCA_039105355.1 Benthosema pterotum
GCGCGATGCGAGTGCATCGGTTCCGTCACTCTGTATCGATGCAATTGACGGGGAAATCTAGATGCGTCGCGATGCATTTGCTTGAATCGGTAAAAATCGATGTTGAGCGGGGTTTTCACGATTTATTTCGCCCTATTTTATGTTTTTCTAATCTGTGTTGAACGCACCATTATTGGGAAGGGAAAAGGCTCTGCCATTCGGCACCGACAGTTACGACAACTCTGCTTACTTCCTGTACAGTCCAATCGAGACTCTTCTACATAGACATCTATTGAATAGGGACAACGTGACGAGGCCCGTCAATGTCGCAGCTCTGTCTATAGTCCCCTCCCCTCCTACGCTCTGCAACAGCGGGGCAGCAGCAGCAGCAGCAGCAGCCAGTCAGCTCTACTACAGCTGACTGGCTGGGATCAATACATGCTACCGATGTGGAGACTAATACCCGCGACTATAAACCCCACGGATTAAACAAGAGAACTAGTGAACGAAGCACCATATTTAGCTTCATAAAATCTCTGTTGTGTCCGTGGTTGAGCTGTGTCGCTCAGTCCGTTGTTCACTGTAGCACGTACCGACAGGTAATGATCCACACAGTGTTCCTCTCGTCTGATTCTCGAACGCAGTTGCAAATCTATGCAATCTGCGCGATCATTGTGTGTTGTTAAATAAATCTTCTGCACACGTTTTTAAAAGTGGTTTTCAACCCCCTTCGTTTTACAACTTTCCACTGTGCAGCTTTTCCTTGGAGCCTCATTTACTGTATATTCTGCAACACGATGGTGTTGCACACCGAGTCAGCGACAGTAAAAGTGCACATCCACAGCTCACATCCACAAGCTCTCAGTGACTCAGTCTCAGCGTGGTGTGAATGCAACGTGTTGTGATCTTGTAGAAGAGTGGTTTTCAACCTTTTTCATTTCAGGACCCACTATTTATTCAGCATTTGAGCCTCGGACCACCATTTGATGATATTTTAGCCCCACAGACCCAAAACTAAAGTTTTCTTTTGTTTTTTTGTCCACAATACCAGACTGGATTTCAGAAACAGTCCAACATACAGATCAAAATGACCATTAATCTTTTACATTTTCTAGTTGTGTAGACTTTAGGCTAATTCACATGGTGAATTACTCTTGAGAGTGTAAACATGAAACCAAATGGACCCACTAGGGCAATTTTGGTTTCATTTTACACCAATAATTGCATAATGATTGATTATATTTTTTATAATTGTAATAATAGGGTCTTTCAGGTTAAGCCAAGGACCCCTTAGGCTTAGCTGAGAGTGAGTGAGAACCAGGGACCCCCATATATAGTATTATCTATGTGTTGATTAAGATACACATAGACTTGTTTGACAGTACTCTGTCTGCAGTGATCTGTAAATGCATGTTTTATATTGGTTTATTTTCTATTTGTATGTACATACATACAGTACATGATTAGTATACGCTAATCCAACAATAACACAATAACCAGCAGAGAGCAGAGCAAAGCAGCCCTTTATTTGTTTGTTGTTGTTTTTTTTAAGTTGGGAAGTTAGAGATACAGTAGGCCTACTAACCTACAGTAAAACAATACATTGTTTTGAAATTTAAATGTATTGCATTTTGGCATTTTTTTGGAAATTAATAAACCTTGAATATAAATCCTTTTTATTATGTTAAATTGCCACCAGATCGCATCATATCGCATTGTTCAGAATAAAATTCAATGGTATTGTTAAAGTATCGGTTAAGTATCGGTATAAGGGGGTGTATCGTATCGTGTCGGGGTGAATCGTATCGCATCGTATCGCCAGGTAATTCCAAATAATCGCTAAAGTATCGAATCGCTGGCAGTGCATCGAGATGCGTATCGAATCGCCCTCAGTGCTGAGATTCACATCCCTAGTGTGTGTGTGTGTGTGTGTGTGTGTGTGTGTGTGGTGTGGTGTGTGTTGTGTGTGTGTGTGTGTGTGTGTGTGTGTGTGTGTGTGTGTGTGTGTGTGTGTGTGTGTGCGTGTGTGTGTGTGACCACAGTTTAGGTGTAGCAGAGTAGCTCTGAGACCAAACACGTCAGATATCTCCCTGAATCACATGGATATGAATGGTAAATGGTGCATTCATATAGCACCTTTATCCAAGGCACTTACTGTACATAGGTTGTAATCCTGTGGATGTGTGTGTGTGTGTGTGTGTGTGTGCACTGAACAGCTGGGACAAGGCATTGCCAGGCCTAGAACGCACATGTGGTGCATGCATGAATGCACATATGTCCAAAAAACATGCATGCATGCAAGCTCTCTCTCTCTCTCTCTCTTTCGCTCGCACGCACGCACGCACGCGCGCACACACACACACACACACACACACACACACACACACACACACACACACACACACACACACACACACACACACATGCACACACAGTTAAGATAAGCGACAGCGCACCACATAGAGGGTTTATTCTTCTGGTTATGGTAGAATGAAATTGACCTAAATAGTCTAGACATGATGAGAGTGCTATAGCTGCAGGCAACAGGACTGTCTCTCCTCTCCTCTCCTCTCCTCTCCTCTCCTCTCCTCTCCTCTCCTCTAGTCTCCTCTAGTCTCCTCTCCTCTCCTCTCCTCTCCTCTCCTCTAGTCTCCTCTCCTCTCTTCCTCTCCTCTCCTCTCCTCTCCTCTCCTCTAGTCTCCTCTCCTCTCTTCCTCTCCTCTCCTCTCCTCTCCTCTCCTCTCCTCTCCTCTCCTCTCCTCTCCTCTCTCCTCTCCTCTCCTCTCCTCTCCTCTCCTCTCCTCTCCTCTCCTCTCCTCTCCTCTCCTCTCCTCTCCTCTCCTCTCCTCTCCTCTCCATAGCTGGTTGTCACTTTAGCAGCCGTCTAATGGCTCTGCTGATGATTGGTGATTCACAATCGATCTGTCTTTGAACACAGGGAACACATGTACACAATATACAATGTGAGAATTGCATTTCAAGTGTTGACTTCCAGGTGCTATGAATGACAACTGTACCGCCTTTGCGTGCAAAAGAAGCATTATTATGTTGTTCTTACTGTATCTTCCTAGCGTGCCACTCAGAGGAATACTATGGATATTTATTCCCGAACGCTGTAGCCAGTTATGGTGTAAGTCTTCTCATTGGCTGCATGGCAGAAAATCAGGTCTGGGGCCATGCTCATTGGCTGCATGGCAGCAAATCAGAGTGTAGGCCAAAAGCCTATACCACCAGACCTGGGCCTGGGCTTACCAAATAATTACTCATAATAAATAAAACCAGTCATCAAGAGCTTCAAATCATGATGAACAAAGCAGGAGAGTACAGTAACACTTTTAATTGGGGTGTCAGGTGATTCCTGGACTTTTTGAATTGCAGGTTTTAATTATTATGGATAATTATTTGGTAAGCCCAGGCCCAGGTCTGGTGGTATAGGCTTTTGGCCTACCACAAGGCCCCAGACCTGATTTGCTGCCATGCAGCCAATGAGAAGACTTACAGTCTTACACCATACCTGGCTACACCATAGCGTTCGATAATACCAGCCATTATATTAACTTTATACTCTCTTATATGAGGATTGTATGAAATGTGCCACTCTCAAAAGTT
Source organism: Benthosema pterotum (assembly GCA_039105355.1). Classification (NCBI taxonomy): domain Eukaryota; kingdom Metazoa; phylum Chordata; class Actinopteri; order Myctophiformes; family Myctophidae; genus Benthosema; species Benthosema pterotum. The sequence continues at coordinate 48,520,838 of CM076974.1, forward strand.
CCATCTGGGCACATGGTTGGTACAGTATGTAAAACAGCGTTTGCCTCATGCCATCCTGCTTCTGCTGCAGAATGCAAACAGTGCAAACTGATAGTCAAACGTGCGTACGAGAATCGTCCGTGTGCAAGTGTGTATGTAAATGTATATGGTTGCTGGCAGACTGAAGCCTCTGAAATGCAAAGAGAAAGTATAGCAACAATATGCATGCAGTCTACAGCAGACTAACACTAAAGATTAAATCGGTTTTTGATATGTAGTCGACTAAGACTAGACTAACAAAAAATATTTTCAAAAGACTAAATCATAACCTAAGACTAATGGAAATAAGAAACATTTTTATCTTCTTTTTTCTTTCTTTTTAAGTACTGTGTGTGTGAACATATCTGCAGTATATGTTGCATGTTTCATACTAAAAACTATGAATCTGTATAACATATATAAACCTACAATGTATTTGTATGTAAGACTAAACTACCAAGACTAAGACTAAATCATTTTTGACATTTCGTTGACTAAGACTAGACTAAAAATATGCAGCAGGCTGTAGAGTGGACGTTGTCAATGTAGTAGTAGTAGTGTCCGGGTAGCCCAGTCAGTAGAGTTCTCGCCTTTGCAGGGCTTGACACTAGCACTTGCCCGGGGCAAGTAAAAAAAAAATGGTGGGGCAAGTGAAGACTGCTACCTGGTTGCCCGATCGGGCAAGTGTGCAACTTAGTGCGCTATAGCACAACACAAGTTAAATTTGTCTTGAAGGCAGTCATTGCACTCTGCCTCTGTGTCTTTCCCTGCTTTCTAGCTATCCACAAATTCCAGGCTGGATTTGGGGAAACAAAACAGGCAAATTAACATACACATCAAAATGACCATTAATCTTCTACAGTGTAGACCTGGGCTAATTAAGATGATGAATTCTAAACTCTTGAGAGCATAAAAATGAAACCAAATGGACCCGCAAGGGTCCATTTGGTTTCATTTTTACGTTCTCAAGAGTTACATCTGGTTAACCAACTTAACTGGGGACCACCTGGAACCTGGGGGGCAAGTGACCAAGACCTGAGGGCAAGTAGAACCTGACTTGCACCTCCGAGACCTTAGTGTCAACCCCTGCTTTGGACCACAAGGTCATGGGTTCGATTCCGGGCACTGCCAACTCAGCGTATGCACCTCATGTCAGCCCGCTAACCACGCACATCACAATCATCTTGTGACCTCGCGCTCCTAGCCTCTATTTTGATTTATAAACCCATTAGAACACATAGAATGAATTAGGAAAACTACCTGATCTAATTGCATGTCTATAGGCTGTTCTACGCCATAGTGCCAAGCCCTTGTGTCTCATCGCTTTTTAGTCTGAATCAACTATGTTTGCATTATTGTTTATGTACTATTATAACTTTGAGAGCCGTTTTAGTTACATTGTCAATGAGCCATGACCAAATTAAATCATGACAAGGTCATTACAGAACAAAAAACCTCAAAAATGTGGTCTTATACCTTCAGTCTTCATAGTTGCAGTTTGCGAGTTATGTTTGGTTTGGTTTTATTTCTGTACTGTATAGTTGCTTGTTTTTTGTACTTGCTTTCAAGTACAAAAGTTTACAACAAGTTCATTCAGTACATTGTGCTGAAAGTACAACAGAGTCGTACTTTCAGTTGTTGTTGTTTAGTTAGTCCACAGATGTCAAACTCAAGGCCCGGGGGCCAAATCAGGCCCGTGAATGAATTATCTTCGGCCCGCAGGATGATATTGAATAAGTATTAGAACTGGCCCATGATAAGAAATGGACGCAACTAATTGTTTTACTTCCTCAGTCTCATTTACGGTAACTATGAAAGCAGCACTTGGTGAGGATCGTAGAAGAAAATATAAATCCCTGAAAAATAGCAGGTGTTCACGTCTCATAGCGAGCCACTCCGTGGCGCGCTATGAGACGTGAAACCTGCTATTTTTCATTAAAACTTAAAACTGTTTGTAACGATCAGGCATTTCTACCACAGTTACCAAATAATTTCGGGGTCTATATGATCCTCCTTTAGGGATAAAATTGATATGTTTCCACCCTGTAGCGGCATGCACTGAATTACTTTCTGTATAAACTATTGACACCAACACAGAAACGGGATGCTTGCAATTATGTTTATCTATCAAACCAGTGACAAGTTACAACACATAGTTATTCATGTCCGTTGTCTGTAATGTCCGAACACCGCTCGCCCGTTCCGTGCTTCGATCGCACGTAACCGCGCACAGACCGGCACGCATGCACGCGCGCACGTGGTTATTGTTTGTATAGTTCCGAGTTAGTTCCACGCGTCTCCCTGACGCTCCCGTACCGAAATAAAGAAGTTATTCCAAACGAAAAGATGATCCCACCCGAACGAAAACAATCCCAGCGAAAGAGAACTCCAGCTGTATACTCCACATGGAAAACAATCGGTACTCCTCGCTCGACGGACAAACAAAGTTCTCACCGGAGCAGATGACGATCCCGGCCAGGTTACTCCTGTCAACGGTGAGATGGTGGCCTTAGCTATATTCCACCGAATAGCATAACAGTTTATACGGATCAAACGCGATCAGGTCTCACATGGGCTCCCTGCTCGTTTGTTCCTCTGTCTCCACTAGTGTGTCGCTGGTCACTTCCGTGTGTCTTTTGTCACAGACGCGTCACAGCCAAACGTCAGTCAATCAATCAATCAACACTCACAACATTGACGTTGATTGTCCTCTCCAGAATATAAACAAAACAGATACCTCTCATTGAAAATAGGACATCACACATAAGGAGGAATTAGCATCAAGGACTATTTTGAGCCATACTCTTTTAAATGGCATTATAAAATAAATCCTCATAGAACATTATGTGGCAGTGCTACATAGTCCCCTCCCCCAGCCGAAGGCTTACCGGGTTGAGACCCCTTAGTACTTTTTAAATTAACCACATTTACAATTTCCTGCATAGCAGGTGGGTTCCATCCAGTCCTGTAATTTACTTGGTCCATTCATTTCACCTTCCTTGCTGGCCCTCCCCACTAAAGGGCACTAGCTCTGCGGAGAACTTTTCTCTGGTCTTAGAGAGATGAGGTGACCTGACCCTGACCAAGTCACCCGAAGGAAAGTACGTTTCTTTCCTGCGGGAACGTCTCGACCTAGCTTGTCTAGCCTGGTGCACACCCACTCTCCCCCAGACCTCCTCCGCCATCTTCCACTGTCTCTCCACCGGGTTGCAGGCAGCTAGGAGCATGGGTGACGATGGTTTCTTTCTCAGCCTCCCCAGTGGACCTTGGCGTTTCCAGCTCCAGGCAATCTCAGCAGGGACCTTGCATGTAGTCTCCTGCTGGGTGGTGTTTGCGGGCCAAACGTCTCCACTGGTCCCAGGCGCCGCGATGTTGGTTGATGAAAGCAGTGATCTCTTGCATCACTCCAGGGGTTGTAACTCTAGAGTTCTGCAGGGACTCTGGCAGCTTGGTGTTGTCGGCCTTGCACTGCTGACAGTCCTCACAGGCCCTGGTATACACCCACACGTCCTTACGGACGTCCGGCCACCAGGCAACCTTCAGAACCCTCAGCAAGGTCTTCAGCCTGCCCAGATGTCCACCAGAGGGTTTGACGTGGAAGTACCGAAGGAACTCAGGAAACAGCAACTGGGGTACGACGACCTGCCATTTCTCTCCATGGTTTCTCACAGGAACCCTTCGGTACAACACTCCCTGGTGCTTGAAGAAGGTTATGTGGTCTCTCGATGGCGTCGACTGCAACCAGTCCTTCTGGAGGTCCCTCACGGTCTGGTCTTCCTCCTGTGCCTGGACCAACTCTGCCAAGGTGGTCGGTAGATCAGAGTGGCTTCCTGAGGAGATGTAAGCGGGCACACCACACAGGATGTGTGGTAGCTCCCCAGGACAGTCTTTGAC
>CM076974.1:48529749-48530864 GCA_039105355.1 Benthosema pterotum
CACGCTCTCAAATAGTTACATCTGGATAACCAACTTTTCCATCATTTAGCCTGGGGACACCTGGAATCCTCTCAGGGACCACTGGTGGTCCCCGGACCACCTGTTGAAAACCCCTGCTCTCTACAGCTACCTCAACTGTTAGTTCTTTAAAGCGCCGTTCTCGAGCTGCGACTCTTGACTTCCCGTTAGATTTCTCCCCCCGCCGGTTCACGACGACGGCTCGTATCACGACGAGATGTAGATTTCATTCTTTAATCCAACTATTAGTCCCGTGCGCATCGTCTGATGTCATCCCGTTGCTGACTTTCATTTGGGACAGAATTGGGGACAACTTTTTTTTTTTCCGTCCCATTGACATGCATTCAACCCAATGCATTCAAACGGCTCTCCTCCGGTTTGCCCCTCAATGTCGCTGGCGCATGGGTTTAAGCAGCCAGGGCTACACAGCTCTTCCTGACTTGTGACCGGTGTTTTTGGGTACATCGCCAGATGATCGATTAGGCAAGACAACAGACACAGCATAACAGAAACAGCACATCCTGTTTAGGAGATCTGAGCTTCAAAAATAAGGGCTTTTTTTCCGATCGAACTGGTTTGTAGCCACGGCAATGGAGAGGAGGAAACAAAGAAGATCCGATCGCCGGTCAATGAGTTAGATACGCCCCCCCCCCCCCCTCTAATATTGAACTACGTATTTATCTAGTGACTTGGAACAACAAAATAACAATAAAAGGGTTTTAGGCCTATTTTTGAGCTGAACGCATGAGCGAGCCTCCATCCCCGGTGAGAAGGGCCCATTGTGTGCCCTCCTGGCTAGGATTTGACTGGCATTTCTTTGGTGGTGTTTGGGTGGAGGTGAGAGGGTGCAGGGGGACGGAGAGGGGAGGGCAACTTGTGGATTCCTATTGACTCTGAGAACCCAAGTGGCACAACTTCAAAGCTTCATCCAGTAGACTTAATGGCCGGTGGAACGGGCAGGACCCGGTGTACAATGGTACCCAGGGACAGGGGGCGGGCGCGGAGGCCTTAGTGGCATCAAAAGAACTGCTCCAGGGATTACACTACACTCATATTTTTACTTATTTAACTCACTCTTCTGTTACTAGTTATGTTAG